>CATIWR010050224.1:0-34290 GCA_949677035.1 Omphalea diandra | reverse complement strand
TTTGATAACCTATGTGGCATTTAAGAGGAAAAACTCTTTATTTCGTACATGGATATGATGATGAGTTATTTATGTTCAAATATTGTTACATTATTTGAGATTGAAGTATCGTTATGCATTTACTTATTGAGTATGCAAACTCACTCTTTTGTATGAAATCTTATTTCAGGAAAAGTAGACTAAAGATTGCATCCAGTATACTTTTCGAAGTCGCTGTCTAGCAGTGTAAGAGAGGTTGGGCCAGTCAATTAATATTTTAGTTTGTTTATTCATGTATGTTTTGTTGTAAATAGTTACTAAGTGGTGAACAAGAGACATAGTGAAAAAAAAATTTAATCAGGTATTTTAAATGACAATGGATGGACTTAGAGAGAAAATTAAATGATTATTAATTGGGGTGTCACATTTAGTTGGATTTGTTTGAGTTGTCATTAGATGGATCTTTGAAGACATGGTATTTCATACAATCTAAAGTAATAACGGGAGATTAGAAGGAGCTATCTATGAAATTTTTGAAACAATATACCAACAACTTAGAGTTATTATTCACTCTTCAAGACTTTAAGGCTTTGAACTATAGTAATAGGGAAGAATTTTATGAGCATTTTAAAAGATGGAAGAAGATGCCTGCAAAGGTCAGGATAAGGTCAATAAAAAGAGAACATGTTAAAATGATCATCAGGGAAGCTTTATCAAGAATTGGTAAGCATATTTGAGGTATGCTAGTAATGATTTTTGAGGATTTGAGGAAGGTAAGGATTTAAGTAGAACAACCAGAGTTAGACTCTAAAAAATAGTGCTTGGGATAAAGGAGCTATTAGACATAGGGACAGTTGAAGGCACACAAAGCTGCTGATGTGAATGCAGTATATTGATTAAGGCAATTTACAAACTTAGGTATGATACTTTCTAAGGCTTTTGAATGACTTACGAAGAAGATATTTTTATGACCATTGGCACCAAGACTATGTCGTCTACCAAAGTGTTGGTCATTGCATAAAGGAATGCTATAAGCTTTGCCATGAGATATAAGACCTGATTGACTCTAAGACTATCATCTCATTAACACTTGAATAACTGAGAATTTGGAAAAACCCTCTCTTTAACTATCAGAATGTAGTACCTCTTACATAGGAAGCTTTCCTGGTTAAGCATTTAAAGAGATCACACTAACAAATAATGTTATGACAGTTGTTTCCTTTAACAAGTGGAAAAGCTATAATAAGGAAGAGGGAAAGATTAGTAAAAAGATCAACATGTAGGATGATAGTGATAAGAAAACGGTAGAGACTCATAGAGAGGTGAACAAAGAAACCTATATGGAGAAGGAGTCTAAGCAGCCCTGGGGTTAAGAAGAAAGAAGAATAGAGTGTTGTCTTAAAGTAGTTGAAGATGATACCAGTGTAGATTAGTGTATAGGAATTATTAATATCCTTCAAAGAACATAGGAAGGCGATGATTGAGGCATTATCCAAGCTCTCCATATCTAGGAAAACATCATTTATTGAGGCCATTCTTTGCTGAGGAACCCAAATAAATGAAAGGTTATGTTCACTGATGAGGATTTGCCATTGAAGGGAAAAAGTCAAAACATGACATTATTTGTTGGAGCATAAGTAAATGGAAAATGTACTATTTGAATCCTAGGGATGATGGATCAAGAATTAATATATGCCCACTAAAGCTACTACCAAATTTTAGAGTGACCATGACAAACTTAAAGACTTTAAAATGATCATTTGATTATATTATGATAGTAAAAGGGTAATCACATGAACTTTAAAATTTTGTTGAAGATTGGAGCTATAGAATCAATTGCATAGTTCACAATTCTAGACATTCTAGTAATCTTTTCACTGCTATTAGGAAGACCTCAGTACCACCCTTCGATGGGAGTACCCTCTATGTTGCATCAAAAGATGAAGATTCCATATAAGAGAGAGGTAGTTACTATCCTTATAGAACTAAGAGAAATGGTTTCAACCCTGAGCATTTCAATACCAGAATTGATAGAATTTCATGTGGCAAGAGTCACTAATGAGTGGATGGATCCCAAAACAGCTTGTATCATGCAAAAGGTGAACTTCTTGCTAAGGCAAGGGCTTGGAAGAATGCCAAAGGAATTTTTGAATTCCCAAACATTCTAACATAGTCTACCATAGTAGGGCTAGGGTATTGAGAGGGAAGAAACAATTGTAATGTTGGCCTAGTGCACCAAGAAGGGAGTGTTGAATTGGTGGGAGATTAAATAAATAAAAAAAAGGTTAAGGTGTTTAAGAAGTTAAGAAGGAGAAAAGAAAAATCAACACAAGAATTTTTATAGTGGTTCGGGTGTTAACAAACCCTACGTCTACTTCCTAATTCTACACAATTGTGTATTTCACTCAACTAAACTAGTGTTTTCAAGCTCACACCTAATTTATACAATTATGTTTTATGGCTCACACTAAACCCTTACAACTTGTGTTTTTAGGCTCACACAAAACCTCTCACAAGTGTTTTGGATAGACTCACACTTTAACTTCTTACAAGAGTTTTGAATGCTAGGCTAACTCTCAACCTACTTACAAAGGTGTTTATTGCTCACATCAAACAATCAATAAAATATAAAAAAGAGTAAGAAGAATGAGTAGCAAAATTGCAAGAGTTTTGTTATAATTAATGAAATTCTCTTGCATTGACATCAGTTTGGTGGAGTATTTATAGCTAACATCGCCAAAGAGATGTTACTCAAAAACTATCCCAAAATCTCTAAGTTATGTTAGGTGGATTTTACATTAATGCTTGTAAGGCAAAAACAGCGGTCGCTACTAGCATTTCATAGACGCAAATTTCCAATTTGCACTGAGGAGCCAAAAATCTAGGTAGAGAACACCGTTATGTGTCTAATGGCTAGTGCACGTGTCATTTACCCATTGGTTGTTCAATAAACATAGCCGTTGTATTCAGTCAATTACTCAAAAGTCACGGTCACGAGTTAACTTTTTCTTAGGCGTGACTGAGATTGCAAATTCTTTTATTTGGTGAGGAGACAACACCTTCTTGAGTCGCGGTTGCGACAAAAACTTCACCCTCGTGATTTTGATTTCCAATAGTTGCCTTGGATACTCGGCGCGCTGTGGTTATAGCTTTGATTCCCTCTTTTGTTCTTATGAAATTCACGGACCCAGGATGTGAATGCCACCTTATATCTTCTATGAATCAATCAAGCTCCCTTCGGCTGAGTTGTAGCTGTGAATTCATCTGCAAATTCCTCTGGCCTAACTCCATCCATTCTTATAGCAAGGTCGCAGTCGTGATTTAGGGAATACTGACCGCGAATTTGAATGTTCTTCTTAAAGATGGAGATTTTGACTTTCATCCAACTTTCAATGAAAATATAACTTATAAATTGCAAAATAACACTTAGACAAACATTATAACTGATCAATCTTCATTGTCAAGATCAAAAGAGGCTTATGACTTATGTTTGACAACTTAGTCCAATAATCTCCCCCTTTTTGATTTTGATAACTTAGATTGATCTTAAAGAAAATCAAATGCATTAGTTATGAAATTGGGATGTCAATGATCAAATAATCAACCGATACTTAGTGAATGTCAATGATCAAATAATTTTAAGTATTATAAGTTTGAAATGCTCCCCCTCAACTTATGCTTATCTTATGCACATTACTTATTTTCTCACAATGCTAACTTTCCTCCTTTGGCAAGATAAAAAAGAGGGTAAATATGAAAAAGTAAAAGATGTGTATAAATTGAGATAGAGTAATCATAAAGAGCAAAACAACAATGATAACATATAAGTTGCAATCACATAACATAACAATGATAACATATAAGTTGCAATCTCATAACATTTTAGACAATGAATTGCAAAATAAACACTTTTATTTATTTAATAATCTGTGGGATCAATAGCTTTACATCAAGAACTTTTAAAAGGAAAACAAAATAGAAAAAGAAACCTTAAAGATGAACTAAAAGATGGGATAACTGTCATCATCTCCAAAATCATCAATGTCTTCATTTTCTCCTCCAACTTCAGTTTCATCACCCTCCTTAACCTCTTGGTTGGCCTCTTCTTCCAGTGTATTGCCCTAATCCTCAAAGTTCAGAAGATGGCAGGGAGGTGGCAGGGAGGAGCACCTACTTTCTCCTATAAGTCCACCAAATCATTGTGTAGGCAGGAGAGGAGGATAAACTGTCTCTTAAGCCTGCTCATCATCTTATCCAATTTCTTATTGATAGAAGAAAGAGTAATTTTGGCTTTTAGTTTTAGTTTGGGAGGTGGAGCCTGTTGGACATCCTTTTTAATGGTAAGCCTTTTTGTTTTGGAGGCTTGGGAGGTCTTTAGATTCTTAGCCCTAAAAGCACCATATAGGAATCAGGGTGAATGACTTTTGCATTGATGAGGTAGGGTAGGTCATAAAATTTTATGAAGGGAGAAGCTTCTTAGTGAGGAATTTTTCATTTTCCTTATTAAGAGCATCGACGTGTTGATAGATGATAGTGACATATGAAGGAAGAAGAAACTAACTCTTGGGCTTTTTACTCATGTGGATAAATTGATCCAAAAGTTAGGGACATGTTTGTATTGGTTTGTTTTTGGTAAGACAAAAAATGAAAGTAAGATCCTTTTTGGATACTTTTTCATTACCATCCCCTTTTGCATTAAAAAAGAAGGTGATGATATGGTGAAGCAGCCAAAAGGGTAAGGTAAAAATGTTTTTGGCCAGGGAAGTTTTGGGGTCATGTTTGGTCTCTATAGAAATTTCGAACCAAAATTCAGAGTCGATAACAACAAAAAGAGATGATGAATGAAATGTCATCTCTAACTTGAAGGTTAAAGAGATTAGAAATTTGTTCAAAGGTAATGTAAAATGGGTCTCCAAAGGCTCGAATACTAACCGATATTGGCCGACATGAGATTCCACTCTCCGACTCAAAGTCACAGTACACATAAATTCTAGCACAATTTCCTCATATCCAGGCTCATCACAAAAAATGAACTTATTCAATCCCAGGTTTGAGAGAAATACGTGGATCTCGTCTTTGATTCCTAATGATTAAAGAAGGAAAGTGGAAGGGATTTTTTTGGTACGATGATCTTAGAGGCATTTACCTCATATCGATCTTTTTTCTCTTTCGTGATTCCTTTTATCATATGTAGAGCCAATGGTCCAGAAGATTGTGCTACTACCTTTCCCTTCCATGCTCTTGAGGATTTTTTAGGGGCCATTTGAGAATGAAGGAAGATTGGAAGGTTTGAGAGTAAGGAAGAAGAGAGATTGAGATTTTTAGTAGAAGTGAAAATAAACACTATTTCAGGGGTTTATATAGGCTAGGAAAGGGTGTGAAGACAACTAAAAATGGTCAGAAATGAATTAAATGAAGGAGTGCCATTAGTTGGCAATCAAATCACTTAAATGTATGACAATTACTCAAATTCACGACTACAACCTGCAAGTAGCGATTGCTAATTCTAAATTATGTGAGTAACGAACAAAAAATCTTAGGAAACAGCGCGTTCAACGGATAAAATATTCAAAATTTGAATAAATGCACGGTGGAAAATGAAAGTCATGACCGTGAATTGATGGTTGACATTTAAATGATGAGTGCCTATAATTCACGACCATGAATCAAGGAGTAGCGACCGTGAATTACAAGGTAAGAAGATAACTATGGAAGGATGAGAGTTAACTTTCTAAGTTGTGATCCACTTAATTTATTGATGCCTAATTTATGTAAATTGGCATAAAGAGGCATAATTGCACACAAAATTAAGACATATAAAGAGATAAATATCACATACAACATCCATAATAACCAAACAAGTATGAACAAAACATCACACAAAGAGCATTCTAAAAGATCCAACTTTTCACTTTAGGGAGCTTCCATCAAGCATTCCCAACTCTCTTTTAATGAAGTTCATCCTTTCTTTATTGAGAGGTTTTGTGAAAATGTTTGCAAGTTGATGATTAGTGTCTATAAATTCTAACATAACATCACCATTTTAGACATGATCTCTAAGAAAATGATGCCTAGTGTCTATATGTTTGCTCATAGAGTGTTAGATGAGATTTTTGGAAAGATTTATTGCACTAGTGTTGTCACATTGGATAGGAATATGATCAATAACTTTACCAAAATCCTTTAATTATTATTTAATCTAAATGACTTAGGTACAATAATAACCTGCAGCTACATATTCAGCTTCGACGGTGGGTAAGACAACCAAAACTTATGTTTTGCTAAACCAAGACACTAAACGCTCTCTTATGAGTTGACAAGTTCTATCTAGAAGACTAGTAGCATAATCTACATCCAGATAACCAATGAGGCTAAATGTGGAATTTCTAGGATACCATAAGCCTAGTTATAATATGCCATGTAAATATTTGAAAATTCTTTGAACAACATTTAAATGAGATTCCTTAGGGCAAGATTGAAACCTAGCACACATGCATACACTAAACATTATATCAGGCCTATAAGTGGTAAGATAGAGTAGAGAATCAATCATACCTCGATATCTCTTCTCATTAACCCTCTTACCCGATTCGTCCTTGTCTAATTTGATAGTAGCACTCACTGGTGTTTTCACTACTTTACATCCTTCCATGCCAAATTTCTTGAGAATATCCTTTGTGTATTTGGATTGGTTGATGAAGATCCCTTCTTTGGTTTGCTTGATTTGTAGACTAAGGAAAAACTTAAGCTCACCCATCATGTTGATCTCAAATTTCCTAGTCATACACTTAGCAAAATCCTTACAAGGAGACTCATTAGTAGCACAAAAAATGATATCATCGATATAAATTTGCACTATTAGTATATCATGATTATGCCTTTTGACAAACAAAGTTGTGTCAACCTTCCCATTTTCAAAATCATTTTGCAAAAGAAAAGAACTAAGCCTTTCATACCAAACTATTGGAGCTTGTTTCAAACCATACAAGGCTCTCTCTTCAATTTAAAAACATAATTTGGAAAACTATGTGATTTAAAACTAGGAGGTTGTTCAACATATACTTCCTCCTCAATGACACCATTTAAAAAAACACTTTTGACATCCATTTGAAATAGTTTGAGATTCATGTGACATGCATGTGCCAAAAGAATCCTAATGGCTTCTAACTTTGTACGGGGGTATAGGTTTCATCATAGTCAATGACTTCCTCTTAGTTATAACCCTTAACAGCCAATCTAGCCTTACTTCTAGTGATGAATCCTTGTTCATCTAAAAACACCATTTACAACCTACAATAAGGTGTTCCTTAGGCCTAGAAACAAGTTCCCATACATTGTTTCTCTCAAATTAGTTAAGTTTCCCTTGTATAGTAATCACCTAACTCTTATCATCAAAAGCCTCATCTATAGACTTTGGCTCAAATTGAGAAACAAAAGCAAGATTATTATATAGAGTATTGAGTTGTGATCTAGTACTTAAACCCTTGGATGTATCACTAATGATTAAGTCCTTAAGGTGATGCTTGAAAAATCTCCAATCCTTGGGAAGATCTTGGTTTGGTGATTCCACTTATCGATGTTAAGGTTCTTTATCTTCTCTTGATAATTTGCTCTCATCATTATCTTCATTCTTTTCTATTATAGTATGCTCCAAATCTAATTTCTCAAAATCACCTACAAGATCATCAACAAAAACCTTTCCTAAGATGAAGTTACTAGATTCATTAAACACAATATTCATGGACTCTTTAATTACCATTGAACTCTTATTAAAACCCTGTAGGCTTTGCTAGTGGTGGCGTAACATAAGAAAATGCCTTCATTAGTTTTTAAATCAAAATTTCCAAGATTATCTTTGGTATTCAAGATATAACACTTATATCTAAATATTATTAGGTATGATAACTTAGGCTTTCTACCATCCACAGCTCATAAGAGGTTTTATTAAGAACGAGTTTTTTCAAAACTTGATTTGTAATATAACATGAAGTATTGATAGCATCGGCCCAAAAGTAATTTGGCAATGAATACTCATTGGGCATAGTTATAGCCATCTCTATTAGTGTTCTGTTTTTCCTCTCTACAATACCATTTTGTTGTGGTGTTCTAGGAGGAGAAAAGTTATGAAATATCCTATTCTCTAAGCAATACGATTTAAAGATTCAATTTAAAATTCTTTTCCATAGTCACTTCTTATAGATGAAATGAAGTAACCTTTCTCATTTTGAATCCTTTTTGCAAAACTTTTGAAAGCATCAAAGGTATCATACTTATGAGCTAGAAAGGACACCCAAGTGAACCTAGGGTAATAATCAACTAGGACTAGTATATAATGTTTTCCACCTAAACTAACACTCCTAGTAGGTCCTATCAAGTCCATATGAATTAATTGAAGAGGTCTCGATATACTTACAGTGTTTTTCACTTTGAAGGAAGGTTGATGTTGCTTTCCCATTTAGTAAAGACCACATGTCCTGTCTCTAGAAAACTTTAGCTTGGGAACACCTTCCACTAGCTTTCCTTTTGATAAGCTTTGTAAGAGCTCCATGCTAGTATGTCCAAGTCTTCTATGCCATAGCCAAGCTTCATTACTAAGAGACATAAGACACTTAAAGGATTGGTTAGCCAAATTGTCTAAGTTAATTAGGTAGGTATTACCCTTCCTTTCACCCTTGAAAATGACATTTTTATCCAACAAAGTGATAACTCAACATTCTTTAAGGTCAAAGCCGACTTTATTACCTTTGTCACATAAGTGACTTACACTAAGCAAGTTATGTTATAAGCCACCAATAAGTAAAACATCATTAATTAGAGAACAACCATTCTTACCAATGGTCCCAATGCCAATTACCTTACCCTTGACATTGTTTCCGAATGTGATATTGCCACCCTCCTTTTCTTTTAAGGCCATGAATAGTCTCTTGTTGCCCTCTTATTGCCCATCATGTGTTTTGAGCATCCACTATCCACATGCCAATCATTTGCTTCATTGGTGGCTGCCAAACAACCCTACACAACATAAGTAAATCATCTTTGCTTTGGTACCCAAACATACTTGGGTCTTAGGGGGTTAGGTTTTGAAGGATCCTCCAACTTAAGGTGTGCCTTCCTAATATAGAAATAAACATTTATGTGTCCATACTTCATACAATAGTGGCATTGGTGTTTAGAATTATGTGTCTTTCTCTTATGTATTGCCTTGGTATGAGTGGGGGGTTTTCTCATACCAACAAGATGTGAGTGTGAACATGAACATGTATGAATGGGTGTTGAAGTAAATTTTTTGTGTGAATGAGAATGCTTTTTATTGTAAATATATATATGATTTACCTTCTTTGAAGTATGCCTTAAGGCTCATTGCACCTTTCCTTTGCCTTTAGGCAATGGTGGTTTAGTGCTTTGAGTACTTTTCCTTCTAATAACATCAATACTTGATGTTTTAGGTGTTGAGGCTTTGATAAATGTTGTGAGTGAAAGTTTAGAAGAAGAGGCTCCATTAAAGCCTAGACCATGCCTAAGTAAAGGAGGTCTTTGTCATATAATAAGTGTATCCAAAGCTTCCTTACCCTTGTGGAACTTAGAAATAAAGTTTGTAAGCTCAATGACTTCACCTTTCAAGGAGTTATTCTCTTTTCTTAATGAAGTTAGGGATGAAGATGGCTTGGATAGACTCTCTATTGACTGTTTGTGTTCTTCATTTAAAGCCATCAATTCACTTATAAGCCTATTTAAGGATTTAAACTCATCTTCTACTTTAGTACACTTCTTCTTGTAAGTTTTTATTTATGACTTTTATTTGTCATATTTCAAGGTGAGAGCTTTTAAAAGCTCTTTATTCACATCATCGAACTCATCAAATTCAGAATAAGAGTGAGGTGAAAAACTTACCTTATTAGATGAATCCCCTCGAGCTATAAACCATAGGTTTGCAACCTCTTCCTCTTCATCTTCTTCACTTGAGCTATCATCCCAAATGGCTTTGAAGCTTTTCCTTTTTTCTTTGTCTCCTTTCTTCTTCTTCTTCAACTTGAGGCAGTCATATTTGATGTGCCTTTGCTTGCCACATTCATAGCAAGTGACATCATTTAATCTTTCTTTGAGAGTTAGAGTAGCTTTTTTGAAGCTTCTTTTTTCTTTTCTTCTTCCAATCAACTCTTTTGTTCTTCTAGAAAGCATTGTGAGGTCCTCCTCCTCTTGTCACTTTCCTCTTCACTTGAGGCCACTTCAACTTTCTTCTCCTTTGATGAAGACTTGAGAGCTAAGGTCCTCCTTTTTAGTTTTTCTAATTTCTCTCATTGGCCTCTCATTTTCTTCATTTCTTCATCTTTCTTCAAAGCTAGCTCATGAGTTAAGAGCTTGCCCATTAGGACATCTATTGACTCTTTCTTTTCTTTAGATTGGACTCTTGAACACTATAAACTCTTACACCAAACTTTTCAAGAGCTAAGGATTTTTGGATTTACCTCATGATTGGTGGGAACTCTCCCAAACTTCATGTTTATGACAATTGCAAGAAGTCTATTTGTCATATCTGTGATGCTTTCTTCTTCTTTCATCATAGATAGCTCCCACTCCATCACATATATCTCAAGTTGATTAGATTTCACCAAGGTAGTGGCCTCATGGTAGTTCTTCAAGGCCTTCCAAATCCCTTAAGCAATAAGACAATGTTGGACCCTTCCAATTTCTTCTCATGAGAGAGAACTTAGAAGGATTTCCATTGCTCTTTTATTTCTGCCATTGGATCTCCTATGTGCTTTAACCCACTCCTTTCTAGGGATCAATTCCTCACTCCCATTCACCACCTTAGTAGGTGGCTTTAACTCCTTTGCAAAAATGTCCCAGAGGTCTACCACATTACAATCCAAATAGATTTCCAACCTATACTTTTAATGAGTATAGTCTGCTCCATCAAAATATGGCTTGAGGTGAGTGTGGATTCCTTCTTATTCCATGATCTTTACTCACACAATTAAGATTTAGGGTGAGACTTAGCTCTAATACCACTTGTTGGCCTAGTGCACCAAGAAGGAAGGGTTGAATTGATGGGAGATAAAAAAATAAAAAGAGGGTTGAGGTGTTTAAAAAGTTAAGAAGGAGAAGAGAAAACATAAGAATTTTATAGTGGTTTGGGTGTTAACAAACCCTACGTCCATTCCCCAATTGTTCACAATTGGGTATTTCACTCAATTAAACTGGTGTTTTCAAGCTTAAACCTAACTTATACAACTGTGTTTTATGGCTCATACTAAACCCTTACAACTTGCATTTTTGGCTCACACAAAATCTCTCACAAGTGTTTTGGATAGGATCACACTTTAACCTCTTATAAGAGTGTTGAATGCTAGGCTAACTCTTAACCTACTTATAAAGGTGTTTATTGCTCATACCAAACAATCAATAACATATAAAGAAGAGTAAGAAGAATGAGTAGCAAAATTGTAAGAGTTTTGTTATAATTAATGAAATTCTCTTGCACTTACATCTGTTAGAGTATTCATAGCCAACATCTATCAAAGGGACATTACTTAAAAACTATCCCAAAATCTCTAAGTTGTGCTGGGCAGATTTTGCATTAAATGCATGTCAGGCAGAAGTTGCGGTCGCTACTGACATTTTTGAGATCGCGAATTTCCAATTTGCATTAAAGAGTCAAAAATCATGATAGAGAACCTCGTTATGTGTCTAACATCTAGTCCACGTGTCCTTTACCTATTGGTTGTTCAAGAAATATAGTCGTTATGTTCAACCAACAACTTAAAAGTCACAGTCGCGAGCTAACTTTTTATTAGGTGCAACTGAAACCATGAATTCTTCTGTTTGGTAAGGAGACAACACCTTATTGAGTCGAGATTGTGACAAATACTTCGTCTTCATGATTTATTATTTCTAATGGTTGCCTTGGGTTCTTGGCATACTGTGGCTATGGCTTTGATTCCCTCATTTGTTCTTATGAAATTAACGGTCGTGACCTAAGATGTAAATGCCACTGTGAATTCTTCTATGAATTAGTAAAGCTCCCTTCGACTGAGTTGCGAGTGTGAATTTGTCCATAAATTCCTTTGACCTAGCTCCATGCATCCTTATAGCTAGGTCGCGATCGTAATTTAGGGAATACTAACCGTGAATTTGAATGTTCTTCTTAAAGATTGAGATTTTAACGTTCATCCGATTTCTAATGAAAATATAACTTATAAATTGCAAAACAATACTTGGACAAAGCATTAGAATTGATCAATCTTCATTGTCAATATCAAAATAGGCTTATGACTTAGGTTTGATCAACCTAGTCCAACATGTTATATCAAGGACCCTCATGGATTACTTTTAGAATACTTTAGGAAGAAAGTTAAGATAGTGGAAGAAGAAGGAGAGGAGAATCAGCTAGACCGAGACTATATATATGACCTAGTAAACACCTTTTTTAAAGAAGTGCTTATCAATATCGAGAAATTTAGGGTAAGAGTGTAACATCTCTATCATCATTTATGAGCATTCTCATACGAACATATTCATTGCATAAATGATTTATAGTCCCATATGAACATATGCATTGTATAAATGATCATTTCTATGTGAATTTGATAAGCATGACGATGACACTTGCACTATTGCATTTTGGACACTTGAACATATAAGTAATATTTGTATAGTTGTATGGTAAATTATCTTATGTTGTGTGCATGTTATAACATCATAAATAATGATGTTTTAGAGCTTATTTAAAAGTATAAGGAGCATATAGGGATTATGAGATGGATGGAGGCGATGAAGGAGTGCTAGAAAAAGGATTAAAAGAGGAAAAATGAGCTTATAACCAATGGAAATGAGACACCATGATCTTATTTTACAAGAGCAGGATTACAAATTGAATTTTTCATCCTTTAGGAGCATATTAGATAGGATAAATGTAAGGGGAAGTAGAAGAAAAAAGAGCTAAGGAAGAAAGAAAGAAAGGGAGAAAAAGAAGAAGAAAAAGGAGAGGCAGAAGAGCTAGCTGCCTAGGAAGGAACCCTAAGTTTTTCTAGTTTTAGAAAAAGGGGTTAGTTAACTTATCTTCTTCCCACATGAAACTCCTCCCTCGTGACATATTAATCATGCATGGTTAGTAAGAATTATGAAGTATTTAAGGTGGAGCTCATATATTGAGGTTATGGCTTAAGAAAAATAAAGCTGTTTGTGTTAGTTTTGTTGCTAGAGTAGCTTATTGCACTCATAATTTCATGACTCTCGAATAGGAATTAGGACAATTTAGCTTAATTTGGTGCGTTTGAAGAGCTATGGCTCCTTTATTAGGTCTTGTTCATAACAAATTGAAATCTTGTTAGTCTTTCTATTTTTATATATTTTGAGGACCTTATGTGCTGATTTAGATAAAGTGAAAGATTTGAAATTTGTAGGGTTATATCCCCTCTAAATACTTGTAAAGTAGTTTCACTTAATTTGTTATGTGGAAAGAGATATACCCCTTTTATTGTGATCAACCTTAAATTTGATGAAACCTATTTCTTCTCTTAGTTATGTTTTTCAAGAATTTGATGGCCATAGAATAGGAATTTTGTAACATCCCTATCCACATTCATTGGCATCATCACATGAACATGTTCATTGCATACATGATATGAAATCCTATATGAACATGTGCATTGGATAAATAATCATTTAGACATGTGAATTATAGAAGCACAACAATGACACTTGCACAGTTGCATTTTGGACACTTGAACATATATGTAGTGTTTGTATAGTTGCATGAGAAATTGTTTTATGTTGTGTGCTTGTTATAGCATCATAAATAATGGTGTTATAGAGCTTATTTTAAAGAATAAGGAGCATATAGGAATTAGTAGATGGATGGAGTTGCTAAAAGAGGGAAGAAGAGGGACTAAAAGAGGAAAGTGAACTTCCAACCAATAGGAATGCAACACCATGGTTTTGTCTTGTTGCAATAGGCTTACAAGTGGAATTTTTGACCCTTGAGGATCAAAATTAAGGGGTTACACATGAGTTATAGCAAAAAAGAGAGTAAGCTAAGAAAGAAAGAAAGAAAGAAAGGAAGAAGAAGAAGAAGAAGAAGGAAAGGAAGAAGTGTGGGCTGCCTAGGAAAGAGTCCTAAGGTTTTCTAATTCTGGGACAATAAGTAAGTTAATTTATCTTCTTCTCAACTAAAATTAACCTCTCATGATATGTTAATCATGCATGGTTAGTGAGAATTATGGAATAATTGAGGTAGAGCTCTTGGATGGAAGTTGAAATCCAAGAGAACAAGAGCTATTTGTGTTGGATTTTGCTGTTAGAGCAGGATTTTGTACCCACTATTTCATAACCCTAGAAGAGGAATTAGGGAAAGTAAAAACTATGAAAGTTGTAGCTTTATATCCTATATAATTTCATATGAAACAGTTTTGCTTGATTTGGTGTGTACGAGGAGTTATGGCTCCTTCATTAGGGCTAGTTCACAACCAACCGAGATGACCTTAGTCTTTATGTTTTATTATATTTTGATGGTCTTATGTTCTGATTTTGACAAAGTGTAAAAATTGAAATTTGTAGGTTTATATTCCCTATAAATACTTGTAAAGCAGTTTTGATTGATTTATTGTGTGGAAAGAGATATTGCTCATCGATTGGGACTGCCCTTGTACTTGGATGAAACCCCACCTTTCTTTTAATTCCATTTTCCAAGAATTTGATGGCCATAAATTCATAATTTAATGATGGTCCAAACTTGAAAGTTGTATATTTATGTCTAACCTACATACCTGCGAAATATTTTTTTCAAATCCAATATTGTTGTTGAGATATTGTCCCTTCATCATGACTGTTTGTCAACATGTTACAAACCTACTCACCCTGAGATTGGTCCTTTGTTTTGGTGATCTTATAGACAGAATTAGAAAATAATTAAAACATGAAAAATGTTAATTTATATGTTTTGTAACTGATGGTATACTATTATTGCAATTGGATTTGTACAATTTGAGATACACCCAAGAATGTAAGACTTACTCAGACTAATATGACATTACAATGGGGAAAAATTTAAAAATTCACCACAATTTCTGTGTGTATGATATTAGCCTGAGATTTGTATATGTTGTCTCATTATGTGTCTAGTTTATTTGAAAAATAATCAAGTCATTTGGATAAGTATATCTAGAGTTATTGCTGTGACCGCGTAGCAAGCTCAGGCTGCCATATAAGGAAAATATGCATAAACACTAGGTCCACTTGCATGAATCATGCCATAGTTGCATACCAAGCATTCATAATCATTTTGACATACTTATAACCATGTATGTATCAAATGTTAGGATCTCAAAACTTTAAGGAAGCCCTATAAAGAGAACCAAACCTACCATAAAGGTTGGTCGCATCAAAAGGTGAGTAAAAACGATAATTAGATTCCAATGTGTATATGTGTGATAATTTTATGATGTGATTATTTCCTATTACATGTATAAGTGATTCAATTATTACCTTTTACATGTGAATACAAGTCAAGTGAGAATTATATGGTCTCAATGATTACTTGGTATACCATTGTTATGAACACTTGCATATGGAACTAATAGGACGTTGTGACCGACTTGTCGAACACTTGCAAATCACATGGAAGATGGACTAATATGTCCCATTGGCACATGTTATTAATCACGTGGAAGATGGACTAATATGTTGCATTGGTACATATTATTAATCATATGGAAGATGGACCAATTGGTCCCATTGGCACATGTTATTAATCAAATGAATCACTTGTTATATGCTAGCCAACAAAATCAAATGTCACTTAAATCACATGAATTCCTACGAGTAGTGTTTGCCTTGCAAGGTCACGACACAAAAATAAATCTATTGCACTTGCACTTGCATAGTCAATTGTTATACTTGTAATATATCCTGATGATATTCTTATGTTGGTTGTGCCATAAGAATTTGATTATTATTTTTATTCACTAAGTTGTGACTCACCAAATTGCAATTATATTTTTCAAATATCGAAGAATAGTGATTGGACACTTTGGTGCTTAGAGTTTTGCATTAAGACACATGGACCACAGGTCGTCGGCTGAATTCCAACTCTCTCTCTCCTTATGTCATGTACATTGAATTAGATAGGAACTAGTTATGGTCACTATTCTTGACATTACTTAACATATTTGTACATTAAATACAAGTTTGATTGTGTATGAATGATGAATAAAACCTTTATGCAGATGTATTTTTGGACATGGATGCTATGAGTTTTGTACATGAAAATAGTCGTTACAGTTTTGGTATCAGAGCAGGGATAGGTTCCATAAGGACATACATATGAACATGACATGACTTTTACACTATTTTGCATTATCATATGACATTGTCTTATTTGTCTATAGGGCATTAGCAGAAGGTAGTCATGGTAGTACCCATGGCTCACTAAGGAGGGAGGAGTCATTTGATTTGCATTCCATAGAAGCATCATGCCAACCATTAAGAGATCAACCTACTGACAGAATTAGATCTCCTACATATTCTCATACACAACACATATCTCATAGTGAACCACAACATAAAATTGGTGAACCAATAGTGTAAGGTACACAAATTCAAAGAGAGAGAAGGTATGATAAATTAAAAAAATAGGGTGTAGTTGACTTCAGTGGTACCACAGATCCATCAGTAGCAGAAACATGGCTTAAAAGAACATAAAGAGTTTTGTACTTGATGAAATGCACATCGAAAGAAAAGTTTGATTATGCAGTGTCGCTATTATAGGGGGATGCATACGATTAGTGGGAAACCATTCTAGAATGTGATGCCTAGCCTCCAGTGCTTACATGGGATGACTTTCTTTATGAGATCAATAACAATTAAATGCCAGAAGTATATTAAGATGATAAAAGAAGAGTTTTTGAACCTAAAGCAGGGACAAATGACTATAGCTGAATATGAGATAAAATTCAATCAATTATCTCATTATGTGTCCTTCATGGTAGCCACTAATAAAGACAAATGTCAAAAATTTGAAGAGGGACTGAGATATGAGATCAGAAGTAAGATCACAGCTGCAGATCTTAAAAGTTATACCAAACTAAAAGTTGCTGCAATCAGGGTGGAAAGATTAGAAAAAGAAAGGATGGAGCAATGAGTAAAAAGAGGGCCTATTGAGTTTATGGGGGATTTAACAGAAAGAAAGGTAAACATGGAGATTATATGCCATCACAGTCCAGTGCTAGGGGTGGTTACTCTAGCTATAGAGGCAGAAGAGTAAGACTTTCATCTTATGCAGGTAGAGGTCAAGTTCAAGTTATGCAACAACAACCCTCATGTCTACATTGTGGTAGGCAACATATGGGCTAATGTAGAAAATTCACTAGGGGGTACTACTTTTGTGGGTCTCTTGATCATATGCTTAGAGATTATCCTGAAAAATCTAGAATGTCAGAGGGAGGCAGAGGCAGAGGTAGAGCTATATCAAAGTCCACAGTTGAAATTTCAAAGGCAAGTGGAGTTGGAGTATCATTTGGTATAGACAGAGACAGAGGTTAAACAACCACAATTGGCCAAAGTATGAGCAAATTAGAAGGTCAGAGTTTTAGACCCCCGACACAGGCTAGAGTATTTGCCATGACTAGGCAAGAAGCTATTGCGACTCCAGAAGTAATCACTGGTAAACTTTTTCTTTATGATTTAGAAGTCAATGCATTAATTGATCTTGGCTCCACACATTCATTCATTTCATTGAACATGACATCACAATTATGTAGTAAGCATCAACCTTTAGGTTTTGATCTATGTGTTACTACTCCTTTGAGAGATGTGATGTTTATGGATAAGTTATGTCGTGATTGTCTGATTCACATTGATGACGTTGGGTTGAATGCTGATCTAGTATTGTTGCCACTACGTGAATTTGATGTGATACTGGGTATGGATTGGTTGTCTAAATGTCATGCAATAGTTAATTGTTTTACTAAGGAAGTTATTCTGGAATCTCCAAATCATACAAGGGTTGTGTTTCAAGGGGAAAGGCAAATTGTACCTGTATGTCTAGTTTCTGTTATCAAGGCTTTTCTCATGATTAAAAGTGGTTGTGAGGCTTATTTGGCACATTTGGTAGACACAAGGTTAACAAATGAATTACTTGAGAATATTTTCATGATGAATGAGTTTCTAGATGTGTTCCCAGCTGACTTACCTAGTTTGCCACCTGATAGGGAGATAGAATTCACAATTGAGGTAGTCCTAGGAACTACATTAATATCCATACCACCTTATAGGATGGCTCTAGCTGAGTTAAGAGAATTAAAGATCCAATTGCAGGAACTACATGAAAAGGGATTCATCAGACCTAGTGTGTCACCATGAGTGCTCTAGTGTTATTTGTTAAAAAGAAAGATGGGACAATGAGGCTGTGTATTGATTACATGCAGTTAAATCGGGTCGCTGTGAAGAACAAGTATCCTTTGCCAAGGATAAATGATATGTTTGACTAGTTACAAGGAGCACGGGTGTTTTCTACAATTGACCTAAAATCAGGATATTATCAGCTCAAAATTTCAAATTCAGATGTACCGAAGACAACTTTTCGAACCAGGTATGGGCATTATGAATTTTTGGTAATGCCATTTGGTTTAACTAATGCACCAGCAACATTTATGGCTCTTATGAACAAAGTGTTCCAACCTTACTTAGATAAATTTGTAATTGTGTTCATTGATGACATACTGGTGTATTCAAGGAGCAGAGAGGAGCATGAACAACATTTAAGAATTGTGTTGCAAATTTTGAGAGAAGAATAATTATTTGCTAAATTAAATAAGTGTGACTTCTAGATTGACCATGTGGAGTTTTTAGGACATATAGTTTCTGAAAAGGGCATAGAGATGGATCCAAACAAAATTGAAGCAATAGTAAAATAAGAAACCCCAAAGAATGTTGCAGAAGTTTGAAGTTTCTTAGGACTAGCTGGGTATTATTGTCTATTTGTTGAGGGATTTTCACTTATAGCTGCTTCTTTGACTAAGTTACTTCGAAAAAATGTACCATTTCAGTGGTCTAAAACATGTCATGAGAGTTTTGATGAATTAAAAGATAGATTGACATTAGCTCTAGTGTTAGCCATTCCTATTGGTAATGGAGGATTTGTAATATATAATGATGCCTCTCATCAAGGTTTGGGATGTGTTCTAATGTGGCATGGTAAGGTAACTGTATATGCATCTAGACAACTGAAACCTTATGAATTATTTTATCTAGTACATGACCTAGAACTTGCTGCCATTGTGTTTGCTTTGAAAATATGGAGGCACTACTTATATGGAGAAACTTTTTAGATATTTACATATCACAAGAGCTTAAAGTATTTGATAAGCCAAAAATAATTAAACATGAGATAGAGGCGGTGGTTAGAACTGCTAAAGGATTATGATTGTACCATTGAGTATCACCTAGGGAAGGTAAATGTGGTTGCTGATGCTTTGAGCAAGAAATTAAGAAGCGGTGTAGCTCATTTATAGGTATTTCCATTGTCTTATTTAGTTCAATTACGAGTTATGAATATGGAACTAAACATACAAAAGAATGGGGTATTGATTGCTAGTTTTCAAGTGAGATCAATGTTGCATGATCAAATTAAAGAAGCATAGGGCAAGGATCCAAAGTTACATAAAATGATTGAAATGGTAAAACATGGGAGACATGATGATTTTGATATTAGAAATGATGCCTTGATGTTGGGTTCTCGTATTTGTGTGCCTAATGTTGACAACTTATAAAGAGAAATTCTAGAAGAAGCACATAATGCTCCATGTGCCATGCATTCAGGAATGATGAAAATGTACAATACCCCGCAATCTCATTTTTGGTTGCCTAAAATGAAGAAAGATGTAGCAACCTATGTTTCAACATGTTTGACTTGTCAGCAGATCAAAACAGAGCATCAAGCACCAGCTGAAAAATTGAAACCATTGACGATTCCAGTATGGAAATGGGAAAGAATAACCATGGACTTTGTATATGGGTTACCAAGGACTTTGAAGAAGAATGATGCTATATGGGTGATCATTGATAGACTAACTAAGTCAGCTCAATTTTTTCCTATTCGATGGGGTAGTTCACTTAAGCACTTAGCCAAGAAATATGTGGATGAAATTGTCAGATTACATGGCGTTCTAGTGTCCATTGTATCATATAGAGATCCAAGATTTACATCTCGATTTTGGGTCAGTTTGCAACAGGCATTAGGTACCAACTTGAGTTTCAACACTGCTTTTCATCCTCAAACAGATGGGCAATTAGAAAGGACAATTTAGACACTTGAAGACATGCTTCGAGCTTATGTGATAGAGTTCAAAGGTGTATGTGATGAATATATTGCCTTGATTGAATTTGCTTATAATAACCATTATCATAGAAGTCTACAGATGGCACCATATGAAGCATTATATGGAAGAAAATGTCGAAGTCCAATCTATTGGGATGAAGAAGGGATACGTGTTTTATAAGGGCCAGAACTAGTGCAAGACACTATAAACAAGGTGAAGGTAATCAAGAGCAAACTTAAAGCAACACAAGATAGGCAAAAAAGCTATGCAGACCAACACAGAAGAGAAATCGAATATGAGGTGGAGACATAGTGTTCCTTCGAGTTTCACCATGGAAAGGAATAATTTAATTTGGCAAGAAGGGGAAACTAAGTCCTTAATACGTAGGACCATATGAGATCTTAGAAAGAATTAGTCCATTGGCTTATAGGCTAGCACTAACAACAGAGATGGCCCAGATTCATGATGTATTCCATTTGAGTATGCTCAGGAGGTATCGATATGATCCTACACATATACTTAGGGATCTAGTGATAACAATTACAACTGATGTAAGTTATATTAAAGAACCAGTGGAAATCATCGGTTATAAGACAAAACATTTACAAAGTTAAGAAATCCCTTTAGTTAAGGTGTTATGGAGAAACCACTCACAAGAAGAGGCTATATGGGAAATCGAAGAGAACATGAAATGACAATATCCACATTTGTTTACAGGTATCGAATTTTGAGGATGAAATTCTTTGTAAAAGGGAAAAAAATGTAACATCCCTATCCAAATTCATTCAAATTATCACATGAACATATTCATTGCATAAATGATATGAAATCCCATATGAACATATGCATTGGATAAATAATCATTTAGACATGTGAATTATAGAAGCACGACAATGACACTTGTACCGTTGCATTTAGGACACACGAACATATATATAGTGTTTGTATAGTTGCATGACAAATTGTTTTATGTTGTGTGCTTGTTATAACATCATAAATAATGGTGTTATAGAGCTTATTTTAAAGTATAAGGGCCATCTAGGAATTAGTAGATGGATGGAAGTGCTTAAAGAGTGAAGATGAGGGACTAAAAAAGGAAAGTGAACTTCCAACCAATAGGAATGCAACACCACGATTTTGTCTTGTTGAAATAGGCTTACAAGTGGAAATTTTGACCCATTAGGATCAAAATTAAGGGGTTGGACATGAGTTATAGCAGAAGAGAGAGCAAGCTAAGGAAGAAACAAAGAAAGGAAGAAGAAGAAGAAGAAGAAGAATAAAAAGGAGAGGAAAAAGTGTGGGCTGCCTAGGAAAGAGTCCTAAGGTTTTCTAATTTTAGGACAATAGGTAAGTTAATTTATCTTCTTCTCAACTAAAAGTTACCTCTCATGACATGTTGATCATGCATGGTTAGTGAGAATTATGGAATAATTGAGGTAGAGCTATTGGATGGAAGTTGAAATCCAAGAGAACAAAAGCTATTTGTGTTGGATTTTGCTGTTAGAGCAGGATTTTGTACCTATGATTTCATAACCCTAGAAGAAGAATTAGGAAAAGTGAAAAATATTAAAGTTACAGCTTTGTATCCCATATAAATTCAAATGAACCATTTTTTCTTGATTTGGTGTGTGTGAGGAGTTATGGCTCCTTCATTAGGGCTGGTTCACAACCAACTGAGATGACCTGAGTCTTTTTATTTTCCTATATTTTGATGGCCTTATGTTCTGATTTTGACAAAGTGTAAAACATGAAATTTGTAGGGTTATATACCCTATAAATACCTGTAAAAGCAACTTTGATTTATTTGTTGTGTGGAAAGAGATATGGCTCATTGATTGGGACTGACCCTATACCTGGATGAAACCCCACCTTTCTTTTAATTCTATTTTCCAAGAATTTGATGGCAATAGATTCAGAATTTGATGATGGTCTAAACTTTAAAGTTATATATTTATGTATGATCTACATGCATGTGAAATATTTTTGATAAATCCAGCATGGTTGTTGAGATATTGTCCCTTCATCATGACTATTTGTTAACATGTTACAAACCTGTTCACCCTGATATTGGTCTTTTGTTTTGGTAACCTTATAGACTGAATTAGACAATGAATAAAACATGAAAAATGTTAATTTATATGTTTTGTAACTGATGGTAGATTATTATTGCAATTGGATTTGTACAATTTGAGATACATCTAAGAATGTAAGACCTACTCAGACTAAGATGACATTGCAATGGGGAAAATTTTAAAAATTCACCATATTTTTTGTATGTCTGATATTGGTTGAGATTTGATTATGTTGTCTCATCATTTGTCTATTTTGTTTGAAAAAAAGAATTAAGTCATTTGGATAAGTATATCTAGAGTTATTGATGTGAGAGTGTAGCAAGCTCAGGCTGCCATATAGGGAAAATATGCATAAACACTAGGTCCACTTGCATGAATCATGCCATAGTTGCATACCAAGCATTCATAATCATTTTGGCATACTTATAACCATATATGTATCAAATTTTAGGATCTCAAAACTTTGAGGAAGCCCTATAAAGAGAACCAAACCTACCATAAAGGTTGGTTGCATCAAAAAGTGAGTAAAAATGATAATTAGATTCCAATGTGTATATGTGTGAGATGATGTGATTATGTCCCATTACATGTATATGTGATTCAATTATTACCTTTTACATATGAACACAAGTTAAGTGAGAATTATATGGTCTCAATGATTACTTGGTGTACCATTGTTATGAACACTCGTATATGGAACTAAAAGAACGTTGTGACCGACTTGTCAAACACTTGCAAATCACGTGGAAGATGGACTAATATGTCCCATTGGCATATGTTATTAATCACGTGGAAGATGGACTAATATGTCCTATTGGCAAATGTTATTAATCACGTGAAAGATGGACTAATAGGTCCCGTTGGCAGATGTTATTGATCAAATGAATCATTTATTATATGCTGGCCAAAAAAATCAAATGTCACTTGAATCACATGAATTCCCGGGAGCAGTGTTTTCCTTGCAAGGTCATGACACAAAAATAAATCTATTGCACTTGCTCTTGCATAGTCAATTGTTATACTTGTAATATATCATGATGATATTCTTATGTTGGTTGTGCCATAAGAATTTGATTATTATTTTTATTCACTGAGTCGCGACTCACCAAATCGCAATTATATTTTTCAGATATTGAAGAATAGTGATTGGACACTTTGGTGCTTAGAGTTTTGCATTGAGACACATGAACCATAGGTCATCGATTGAAATCTAACTCTCTCTCTCCTTATGTCATGTACATACACTTAGATAGGAACTAGTTATGGTCACTAGTCTTGACATTAGTTAACATATATACACATTAAATACATGTTTGATTGTGTATGTATGATGAATAAAACCTTTATGTTTATGTATTTTCGGGCATGGATGCTATGAGTTTTGTAAATGAAAATGGTCGTTACAAACTATCTAGCTAGTTAACCTCTTTCCATAGTGGTGAAGACTAAAAAACACATACATCTATACCCAACATAAATGGTCACCACAATGGAGAAAATCAAAAGATCATAGGAGTGATAACCTTTCCTTTTTTCATATTCTTATGAATGCAATCTAAAAATTAAAAGAAAAGATGTAAATAAATAAAAAGAGAGAGTGATTTGACACATCTAAACATATATTTTAGATTAATTAGTGCCTTTAAAATGAAGAATAAGGGTCATAGGTATTGAAATATACCTCATTCTTACTATAAAAGCTCATAAGAATCCATAAGAACTAAAGGAACTCATATGGAAAGCATAAAATAAAGATGGAAGAAGATTGTTGTAAGCAGTGAAAGAGGTCTATACAAACTAATTGGTGCTCTGTATAACCCTTTCAGGGGTCTATATAGAAACAAAACAAGTTTATATAGACATTTGAGACTGCAACTTTTAGGAAAAGAAGAAGAGAAGGAAGAATAAGATAAGGGAATGAGTCCCTGGATACTAGAGTTCTATACAAATAGTTTATTATCTGTATAAACCATTAGTTAGTCTGTATAACCCGTCATCATTGCTTGCAACACTATTTTTGCTAACTTTGTCTTATGTTGTTCATGTGTGTTTTCCTCATTCTTTTAGGGTTTTGTGAGCCTCTGACAATACAAATGGGGTAGGTTGCAAGACCTATGGTCCTCATTCTTCATCTTTGAGGCAATGATCCCTCAAAATATATGTTTGGCTTGCATAATTTGCTTTTCTTATGCATTGTTTAACTTATTCCTATTGCCTTAAAGTGCTTATCTATAAGAGAATATGAAAGGGGAAGGGTTTAGTACCTCATAATCCCTTAATTCCCATTTATTTTGAGTAGTTATTTAGGGTGTGTGATAGCTTTTTTTCATTCAAGCTTCTACTATCATAAGAGAGGATAGGCTAGCCCTTTTATGGCTAGTTCGTCTCTCTTCCTTTCTTTCTTAACATTTGTGGCGATATACATCAATGGCGGAGGACTTATTGCCTAAGGATCCCATTCTTTTCCTTCTTTTCATTTATCAGTTAATGATTTGAGGTTTAGGCTTTTTCCACATTTGGATTAACTTTTAATTTTTCTTAACATCCTAGCCTTTACTCATGGTTAGAGGTGTTTTAATTGATGCTCTACATAATATGCTCTTTTAGAGCTCCTTAGGGAAGGATTTGAGATCCTATGACCCCTTATTTACATCCCTAATTATCTTTTTGGCCTTCATTTGCAACATTATTGTTATATGCATGTTAATCCCATATGTGCTTATATATGTACCTCTTTCTTATAATGAATGCTTGTAATGTTTGAATAGGCTTGAAATGTTTTAGGGCCACTTCTTATGGACTAATTAAACAACAAGGCTAAAATTGTAATTATGAACCAAAGATACATGAAGGCCAGATCCTAAAATCTAGGAAGTATGGAGGTGCCTAACCTTTTTTCCTCATTGTACCCAATTTCTAAACCCTATGTCTAATGGCGTGAAGACAAATTGGGCTATCTACATTGACCTATGAGGTTCAAAATCCCTCTCACCTAGAATTTTTCTTAACCAAAATCGAGTGGTGATTCTAGTTAAGCTTAAGAGTGGTATCAAAGTATTGCCCCATATTGGCCTTCTATTGGCCATTTGATATTATTTAAGGTTTCCATCTACCATGAAGCTTTCCAAGGGTCCCCCAATGACCTAAAACACGTTCCATAAAATGGGGTTATACTAATATATGACCATTGTCCTCTTAATCTCCCAAGTAGCGATAAAAAGTTTAGGAGTCGTAAGGAAGTCATAAATAAAATTCCACTAGTTCGAGCACAACAATGAAATTGAGGCACTCACAGTACCAAATTTCAAACTAGAGGAATTTATGTAAGATCCATGCTTAAGAGTCTAAACAAATTTATTGACTTTTTACTTTGTTTACCTTATGAATGTTATTTACATCTATGAATTAATGCTTATTTTGCCTACTATTATGAATATTTATAGTTCAGTGGAGTAAATATTCAACATGTAGAAATTTAAGTATTTTAGATTATTTGATCTAGTCCATAATCAACACAATTATGGTGGGACAAAAATGGCTAGAAATGAATTGAATTAGATAACCTACTATCTTGTAATATATATTAGGTATTTAACATGTTTAAGTAGTAATATGTGATATCTATCTATGATATTTATTTGTAAAATATGGATATAACTATAAAATCAATCATTCTAGAATAGTTTAGCATGTAGCATAGAACCAAGACCCTTTTTGTGATAATTCTACATGTATATTTATATATTATGCTATTTTAATATTTTATCTATTTTGATATATATTATTATTTCTTATGAATGTTTACCATTTGTAAATAGTTTTTTATTTGCATTTTTTGCATTAGTTAGGATTTCTCTCCTTGTATTTGTTATATATTTTGTAATCCTAACTTTTCTCGAGACTATAATATCAAGTATTTGCACTTTATACATTATCTTCATTTTGTCAATGTTGTTTGTTATATGTTGTTATTTCTTAGTGAATGCTAACAGACTGAAATTGGATGACTATCAATAATTGAATAATGAAATAAAAGATAATGGCATAAAGGTTGCACCAATGTCTCTACCCCCTGGGGTTCCTAATACCTTCCTTAAGACATAACTAAAGTCTGGTTTTAAAGGAACAATATGAATGTTGGAGGTTTCTATTAGGATTTGTAAAAAAAATGCAATGGAAAAATAAAACTTTTCTACCTAGAATCCCATCAAGGATCCATAAGATTTGATTAAATCGAAAAGAAAGGATGCAAATCATACCAATTCGTGCAAAAGGCAACAAATCTATTAAAAGGTAAAAGGGGGTTTACATTGGTAACATGCAACCTCGAGCTTTGAATCAGATCTAGACGTCACTAAATAATGATCACCCTCAGCAGGTATCCGCATGAATGAGCTTTCTCCAAATATGAAGAGTCGTAGCACTAGGATTTTTTCTCTCTTTAAAACATTTTCTAAATGTGAACGTTTTATATTAGTTTTTAAAAACCCTAAATCATGCATATATATCTTAACTGTTAAGATATTTTTTTGCCAACTTTGTATCTAAAAAGATATAGTTAAAATAATATCCTATTTTCGTTTAAACCTTTAAAACAAGATAGATATCTAATAATTTAGATAATATCTCTAATTATCTTATTGGAATAGGGTAGTTAACCTTAAGTTTTGGGCCTATTTTGATCTTGACAAAGGGAATTGATCATTTTTAATGATTCTATTTAGTGTTGTTTTGCAGTTTTTGTGAAAGTCTTTAAGTTAGAAGATGGATAAAAATCTTAATCTTCAAAGTATATGAAGTAACTTCTAAATTGCGATCGCAATCTAAAATTCGCGACCGCGATCCATTAGAAGACTTGCTAGAAGATCAGACAGATGAAATTGCGAAGTCATTCTCGGTCGCGACTCATCCAAAAGAAGAACTTTAAAAGTGACAGACGAATTTGCGGTGTAAAGCTTGCCTCAGTCGCGATTGCAAATTTTGAAGTAACTAAAGATGCAAACAAGTCCATAATCACAACTTAACAAGTGTCCAAGGTAACTATTGGAAGTCAAAAATGGCGATGGGAACTTGTTGGTAGCAGCCGCGAACCCAATAGAAGAAGATGAACACTTTCGACAGAGGAATTCGCATCTAGAGTCGCGTCTTTTACAAGATAAATCGCGACCGCTACTTTTGAAAGCAGGTGAAAGGCAATGATTATATTTTCCCTGGTGGACTAATTAGAAGCTGCCACATGGACTAGCCATTAGACATAAACGAGGTCTTCCTTATAGAATTTGGAATTCGCGATCACGAAACCATTATCAAACATTAAATGTGAAAATCTATCTAGCATACTTTGATTATTTTATACCAGTTTTATTGCAACATTTCTTTGGTAGGTAGAGACTATAAATACCTCACCAAACAGATGTAAATGCAAAAGAATTAATAACTTTATACCCAAACTCTTGCAATTTTGCTACTCACTCTTTGTTACTCTTTAAGTCATTGTTGGGTGTGAGCATAAACACCAATTTGTAATAGGTTATAATGTGAGCCTGTTAAAACACTAAGAGAGATTATTGTGTGTATTTGTTAAAACACAAGTTGTAAAGGTTATTGTGTAAGCCTAAAAACACAAAGTGTTTAGGTTGTTGTGTGAGCCTTCAAAACACAATTGTAAAAGTTTGGTGTAAGCTTGAAAACACCTTTGAAAGATAGTGAAATACCCAATTTCAAAGAATTGGGGAGTGGACGTAGGATCGATTACACCTGAACCACTATAAATCTTATATTTCCTCTCATCTCATTTCTCTTCTCTCTTTCTAAATTTAATTTTTAATACACCAATTCAACCTTCTCCCCCTCCCCCCTTCTTGGTGCCTAGGGCCAATAAGTGGTATCAAAGCCTCACTTCACAATCAAACCTTCATTGGTTGAACAAAGATCATTGCACAAGAGGGAATCCACTCACAACTCAAGCTATACTTTGATGGAATAGACTATACTCATTAGAAGTATAGGATGGAGATCTATTTTGACATAGATGTGGTTTGGGATGTGATCATCAAGGAATGGAAGCTATTCACCAGGGTTATGGATGGTAATGAAGCATTAATCCCAAGGGATGAATGGGTTGAAGCACACCGAAAATCAAATGGCAAGAACAAGAGAGCAATAACCATTCTTCTAAGCTCACTCTCTAGAGAAAAGATTAGAACAGTGCAACACTGTCAAACAACTCATGCCATTTGGAAGACTCTAGAGAACTATCATGAAGGCACAACTCTAGTCAAGTCAAGCCATTTGGAGATGTATGTCACCAAATGGGAACTCTTCATGATAAAAGACAATGAGAGCATCACAAAAATGACAAACAGGCTCTTGTCCATTGTCACAAACATGAAGAATTTTGGAAGAACTCTTACTATTTATGAGGTAAATACAAAAATCCTTAAAACTCTTCCTTTAGATAAATTTAGTGCTAGAGTTTGTAGCATACAAGAGTCAAATCCAAAAATTGGAAAGGTTCTAACCAATGTGTTAATAGGCAACCTCTTGACTCATGAGTTGGCCTTGTAAAAAGATGTACAAATGAAGAAGCCAAGAGGCCAAGGAGACAAACTGGAGAAAGAAAGAAAAACCATGGCTCTTAAAGCTTTAACAAAAGAGAAGGAGATAGAGATCACCTCAAGTGATGAAGAAAGTGACAAGGAAGAGGATAAGCTAGCAATGCTCTCATGGAGAACAAAGGAGTTGACCAAAAGAAGAAAGAAAAGAAAAGGCTTCAAGAAGACAGCTTCTAATCCAAGAAAGAAATACAACGAAGTCACTTGTTATGAATGTGGCAAGCAAGGCCACATAAAGTATAAATGTCCCAAATTAAAGAAGAAAAAGAGATGGGACAAGGAGAAAAAGAAAAGTTTTTCAGCCACGTGGGATGATAGCTCAAGTAAAGAAGAAGAAGAAGGAGAGGTTGCCAACATATGCTTCATGCCATAAGAAGATTTTTCAAATGAGGTAAGTACTTCCTTTCATTATAATTCTGATTTTGAATTTGATGAGATAGATGAAGAGCTTCTAGAGGCTCTAACCATGGGATGTGACAAGTACAAGTTACAAGTGAAAACTTATAAGAAAAGGTGCTTAAAATTAGAAGATGAATATAAGACTTTTAGTGATCTTGTAAATGAGTTGAGGACTTCTAATGAAGAACTCAAAAATTCAGTAGAAAAACTTTCCACTTCATCTTCTTCTATGGCTTCATTAAGGAAGGAGAATGACACTCTTAAAGGAGAAGTCATTGAGCTCAGAAGCTCAATCTCTAAGTTCCACAAAGGAAAAGAAGCTTTGGACATATTGATTGTGTCACAAAGACCACCACTAGTTAGACATGGTTTAGGCTTCAATAGAGCCTCCTCATCATCTCAAACTACATTTGTTAAGGCTTCACAACCTCAAACCTCAAGCATTGAGGTAATTGGAAAGAAAAGTGCTCCTAGCACTAAGCCTCCTAAGCTTAAGGGCAAAGGGAAGGCTCTCCAAAGCTCTAAAGCCAAGACTCAAAGAGCTAATCATGCCTACATTTACAATAAAAAGCATGGTCATTCTCATAAAAATTTGTTTACTCCTACTCATCATACATATTCATGCATGCATTCATATGACCATGGTATGAAAAGACCCTCTACTCATACTAAATATGTGCAAAAGAGAAAGACTCCTAAGTCTAAACTCCAATGTCATTATTGCATGAAATATGGGCATGTTAACATTCATTGTTTCATTAGTAAGGCTCACCTCAAATTAGAGGACCCTTCAAACTCTAACGCCCTAGGACCTAAGTATGCTTGGGTACCTAAGAAAAGGTAACTTACTTTTGTTGTGTAGGGGAATGTGGCAACCACCAAATTAAGCAATTGGCATATGGATAGTGGATGTTCCAAGCACATGACTGGAAATAGAAAGCTATTCATGGCATTGAAAGAAAAAGAGGGTGGAGATGTGAGATTTGGTAATAATGCCAAGGGTAAGGTAATTAGCATTAGAACCATTGGTAAGAATGGATGTTCTTTAATTAATAATGTTCTTTTAGTTAGTGGCTTACAACATAATTTGTTAAGTGTAAGTCAATTGTGTGAAAAAGGTAATAAGGTCACCTTTGATCCTAGAGAATGTCGAGTCACCACTTTAGTGGATGATGAAGCCATTTTCAAGGGTGAAAGGAAAGGCAATAACTACTCAATTGACTTAGACAATTTAGCTAACCAATCTTTTAAGTGTCTTATGTCTTTAAGCAATGAAGCATGGCTATGGCATAAAAGGCTTGGACATGCAAGCATGGATCTTCTTCAATGCCTATCCAAAGGAAAGTTAGTGGAAGGGCTTCCCAAGCTAAACTTCTCCAAAGACAAGACATGTGGTCCATACCAAATGGGAAAGCAACACCATGCCTCTCACAAAGCCAAAAATGTTGTAAGTACATTTAGACCACTTGATGAAGTCCATATGGACTTAATAGGACCTACTAGAAGTGCTAGATTAGGTGGAAAACATTATACACTAGTCCTTATAGATGACTACTCTAGGTTCACATGGGTATCTTTTCTAGCTTATAAGAATGATTCATTTGATGCTTTTAAAAGTTTTGCAAAAAGAGTTCAAAATGAAAAAGGTTACTTCATATCTTTTATTAGAAGTGACCACGGAAATGAATTTCAAAATGAATCATTTGAAAATTATTGTTTGGAGAATGAAGTTTTTCATAATTTTCAACTTTTAGGACACCACAACAAAATGGTGTTGTAGAGAGGAAAAATAGAACTTTGGTAGAAATGGCTAGGACAATGCTCAATGAGTATTCCTTACCAAATTACTTTTGGGCCGAAGCCATTAATACCTCATGTTATATTGCAAATAGAGTTTTCAAAAGACTTATTCTCAAGAAAACTTCTTATGAGCTTTGGAATGGTCGAAAACCCAAAATTTCATACCTAAGAGTATTTGGATGTAAGTGCTATATTTTGAACACCAAGGATAATCTTGGAAAATTTGACTCTAAAACAAATGAAGGAATCTTCTTGGGTTATTCCACCACAAGTAAAGCATATAGAGTCCTTAACAAAAGTACAATGGTAGTTGAAGAATTTATGAATATTGTTTTTGATGAATCTAATAAACTTGATCTTGTGAAAGGTATTTTTATTGATGATCTTGTAGGTGATCTTGAAAAGCTGGAACTAGATGATTCTACAAGGAGAACTGATAAAAAAAAAAGAAGAAGATGATTCATCAAGAGTAGATGAAGACCAATATGAGCCAAGATAAGATCTACCTAAAGATTAGAGATTTTCCAAGTATCACCCCAAAAACTTAATCATTGGTGATACTTCTAAGGGTGTAAGTACTAGATCTCAACTCTTAGATAATAATCTTGCATTTGTTTCTCAACTTGAGCCAAAGTCAATTGATGAGGCTCTTGATGATGAGAATTGGGTACTCGCTATGCAAGAAGAACTCAATCAATTTGAGAGAAATAAGGTATGAGAACTTGTTCCTAGGCCTAAGGAACACCTAATTATAGGTTGTAAGTGGGTGTTTAGGAACAAGTTAGATGAGCAAGGTCTCATTACTAGAAATAAGGCTAGATTGGTTGCCAAAGGATACGACCAAGAGAATGGAATAGATTATATGAGACCTTTGTCCCCGTTGCAAGACTAGAGGCCATTAGGATTCTCTTAGCTTTTGCATGTCATATGAATTTTAAACTTTTTCAAATAGATGTGAAAAGTGCTTTTTTGAATGGCATCATAAAGGGGGAAGTCTATGTTGAACAACCTCCTGGTTTTAAGTCTTATTATTTTCCAAACCATGTTTTCAAATTGAACAAAGCCGTGGATTGAAAAAAGCTCCCAGAGCTTGGTATGAAAGGCTTAGTTCATTTCTCTTGAAAAATGAATTTGAGAAAGGGAAGGTGGACACCACACTTTTCATCAAAAAACAGAAGCATGATATATTAATCGTTCAAATCTATGTTGATGATATTATCTTTGGTGCTACTAATGAATCTTTTTGTAAAGATTTTGCTAAGTGTATGACTATGAAATTTAAAATGAGCATGATAGGAGAGCTCAAATTCTTTCTCGATCTACAAATCAAGCAATCCAAGGAAAGGATCTTTATCAACCAAGCCAAATATGAAAAGGAAATGCTAAAGAAATTCGAGATGGATGGTTGCAAAGTAGCTAAAACTCTAATGAGTAGTGCCATCAAATTAGATAAGGATAAATCGAGTAAAGAAGTAAATGAGAAGAGATATCGAGGTATGATTGGATCTCTACTCTATCTTACTACCTCAAGACTGGATATCACGTTTAGTGTTTGCATGTGTGCTAGGTTTTCATCCTCCCCTAGAGAATCTCATTTGAATGTTGTTAAAAGGATCTTTAAGTATTTGCATGGCACAATACACTTAGAGTTATGGTATCCTAGGGATTCTTCATTTAGTTTCATAGGGTATTCAGATGCAGATTATGCGAGTAGCTTGCTAGATAGAAAAAACACTTCTGGACTTGCCAATTCATAGGTGAATGCCTAGTTTCATGGTTTAGTAAAAAGCAAATATCGGTTGCCTTATCTACCACGGAAGCCGAGTATGTGGCGGCGGGTTGTTATTGCACCCAAGTTCTTTGGATGAAACAACAATTGAAGGATTTTGGCAAAATAGTTGATCACACTCCCATCAAATGTGATAACACAAGTGCTATTAATCTTTCTAAAAATCCCATCCAACACTCTAGGAGTAAGCACATAGATATTAGACATCATTTTCTTAGAGTTCATGTGCAAAAGGGTGATGTTGTGTTAGAATTTATTGATACAAATTATCAACTTGCAAACATTTTCATGAAACCTCTAAATGAAGAAAGGATGAACTTCATTAAGAGAGAATTGGGAATGCTTGATGGAAGTTCCCTAAAGTGAAAATTATGATCCTATGATTGATTATTACGTATGTTATGCATGAATGATGATTTATTTCTAGTGGATCACATGTTTTCAAAATTTTCTCATACTTATCCTTGCTGACTCATAATTTGCGGTTGCTATTTCTTCTTCACGGTTGCAAATTACAAGTCAATTTCACCCGGCTGTCAAACGTCAATCCGCGGTCGCGAAAATTGCTCTCCATCGCGAATTTTGGTTAATTTTTCAAAAATATGACTGTTAACGCACCTTTTCCCGAGGAAAATTTATCTATTACTCACATGTTTCAGAATTCGCGGTGGCGACTTTTCAACCTATAAGTTAGAGAACATATCCCATTCATCATTTCTGCACTCGACGTCATCTACTATGAATTTTGGTCGGAGATATCCATCGAAACCAAACACGACCCCCACTCCTCCTTATCCAAACACATAAAAACCCTACCCCTGTGAATCCTTCATCGTATCATCACCTTCTCTATCAATGCAAGAGGTAGTGGCAACGAGAAAGTTTCACATAAGGACTTGGCATTCTTATTTTACCTTGTCAAGAACCAACCTATTCAAACCGGTCATTACCTTGTGGATCAATTGATCCACATGAGTACTAAACCCAAAAGCCAGTTTCTCTTACCCTCTCACATAACAACCATCTACCACTTTGTTGGAGCTTTTGATGAGGAGACAGAGAAATTCCTTACCAAGAAGCTTCTTCCCTCTCAAAACTTCCTCGACCTAACCTATCTCATCAACGCCAAGGCAAAGCCAGTTTCTCTTACCCTCTCACATAACAACCATCTACCACTTTGTTGGACCTTTTGATGAGGAGAAAGAGAAATTCCTTACCAAGAAGCTTCTTCCCTCTCAAAACTTCCTCGACCTAACCTATCTCATCAACGCCAAGGCAAAGCCAGTTTCTCTTACCCTCTCACATAACAGCCATCTACCACT
>CATIWR010050223.1:0-10688 GCA_949677035.1 Omphalea diandra | reverse complement strand
TGTGTGTATGAAGAGATATGACCCCTTCATCAGGACTGGGTCAAATCCGAACCGAGATGATCTCAGTCTTCTGTTTTGTTATATTTTGATGACTTTATATTCTGATTTTGACAGAGTGCAAAGCCTGAAACTTGTAGTTTTATATTCCCTCTAAATACCTGTTAAGCAGTTTTGATTAATTTTCTGTGTGGAAAGAGATATGGCTCATTGATTGGGACTGACTCTGTACCCGGATGACGCACCACCTTTCTTTTAATTCGGTTTTCCAAGAATTTGATGACCATAGACTCAGAATTTGATAATGGTCCAAACTTGAAAGTTGTATATTTATGTCTGATCTACATACCTATGAAATATTGTTACCAAATCCAGCATGTTTACTGAGATATTGTCCCTTTATCATGACTGGTTGTCAACATGTTATGAACCTACTTGCTCCGAGATTGGTCTTTAGTTTTGGTGATGTTATAGACTGAACTGGATAATGAGTAAAACATGAAAAATATTCCTTTATATGTTTTGTAACTGATGGTAGAATATTATTGCAATTGGACTAGTAAAGTTTGAGATATACCCAAGAGAGTAAGACCTACTCAGACTAAGAGGACACTGCAACAGGGAAACATTTAAAAATTCACCAGATTTTTTGTGTATCTGATATTAGCCTGAAATTTGAATATGTTGTCCCATTATATGTCTAGTTTGTTTGAACAAAAGAATCAAGCCGTTTGGATAAGTATATCAAGAGTTATTGCTATGACCTTGTAGCGAGCTTAGGCTGCCATATAAGGAATATATGCATAAACATAGGTCCACTTGCATGGATCATGCACCAAGCATTCATAATCATTTTGGCATACTTGTAACCATGTATGTATCAAATTTTAGGGTCTCAAAACTTTGAGGAAGCCATAGAGAGAGAACCAAACCTACCATAAAGGTTGGTCACATCAAAAGGTGAGTAGAAACAGTAATTGGATTCAATGTGTGTGAGTAGAAACAATAATTGGATTCAATGTGTGTGAGTAGAAACAGTAATTGGATTCAATGTGTGTGAGTAGAAACAATAATTGGATTCAATGTGTATGAGTAGAAACAATAATTGGATTCAATGGGTGTATGTGATAATTGTATGATATGATTATACTTTATTACATGTGTATATGATTGAATTGTTACATGTTATATGGAAATAATATGATTATGTTCTATTACATGTATATATGATTGAATTGTTACATGTTACATGGGAATACAGGCCAAGTGAGGATTAAATGCTCTTAACGATTACTTGGCATATCATTTATGAATAAGCACTTGCATATGGAACTAAAAGGGGCGTTGTGACCTACTTGTCAAACACTTGCAAATTTCAGGAAGATGGACCAATAGGTCCCAAATCATATGTTACATGAATCACATGAATATCCTGGGAGCAATGTTTGTCATACTCAGTCACGACAAAAACAAAGCTATTGCATTTGCACTTGCATAGTCAAATGATATACATGCAATGTATCTTGATGATATTTGATTATAGATTATGCCATGAGAATTTGATTATTGTTTTTATTCACTGAGTCACGACTCATCAAATCGCAATTATTTTTTAGATACTGAAGCATAGAGTTTGGACATTTTGGTGCATAAAGACACATGAAACACAGGTCATCGGCTGAATTCTAACTCTCTCTCCTTGGGTCATGTACATACATTTGATAGGAACTAGTTATGGTCACTGGTCCTGACATTAGTTAAAACATGTGTACATTAAATGCATATGGGATCATATATGTATGATGAATAAACCTTAATGTGTATGTATTTTTGAACATGAAATGCCATGATTTGCAACTGAAGACAGTAGTTATAGTTGGTGGTATCAGAGGATTCAAGCACACGCGGGGCAAATGTGCAAATCCTAGTGTGTATGACATCGCGGAGCCGACGGGCAAATCCTGGATGTTGAGTGCTCTGATAGGTACCAACTGTAGCCATGTTGTGACATTACAATTTATGATATCAAAGCTGATTTACAAATGAGAATAATGGATGTCATAGTTATTGGTTTGACAAATGAATTTAGATGTTACAGTTTTGGTATCAGAGAGGGTTCAAGCATACGCAGGACAGACGTGCAAATCCCGGTGTGTATGACATCACAGGGCCGACGGGCAAATCCCCCAATGTTGAGTGCTCTGATAGGTACTGATTGTAGCATTACAAATTGTGGTAGAAACAAAAATATTAGTATCAGAGCAACAAGAGTTCTAACATATGAAAAGGGTCATTACACTATGTCAATGAACTTAGTGGTGAAGAATGGATGCTCAGAGAGGATCTCATACCTGGTTGTGTGCTTATCATTCTTAAAGACCGAGGTAGCACTAAAAGGAGGATTGAAGCTTTAGAAGTTGGGTCTTGATTTACGATGGTCTTAAGCCTCTTAGACATGATGGAAATCAATATTAGAGGTTAAAAAATGATGTTTTGATGGAGTTTTTATGGTGGAACGGTCGATTTAGGGAAGGAGAAGCGAATGCATACAACTATGCTTACGGTTTTTAGGAGAAAAGTGAAAAGAAGATGAAGGGCATTGTAAACCTTAGATTTTTTTTTTATCTTTAAATGCAAAGCTTGAATATGAAAATCACTTAATCTATTCCCTAAAATGCAAAGAGAACTGTTAAAGAAAGATATGAAAGGCCTTAGGATATTATGGAGAAACCTAAGATCTAACCTAAAAAGGTTGATTGGTTGTACAATACATTAAGCAGGGCTTGACAGCCCATAAATGAAGGTTGTACAACCATGCCTAGGGTTGTACATCCCACTTTAAAACCCTAGCCTTGAGAACTTTACAGAACTAGTCCCTCCGTAAACCCTTAGCCTGTACAACCATGATAGATGGATATACAGTCTATGCTTGGTTATACAACCCACTTACAAACCTTAATTCTAAGAGATTATTCTCCTTCTCTATGATTAGACATGTCCATGGTGTAACCATAACCATTTTTAGCCCTATGCATCCATCTATTATCTATTAATACCCCCATTCTCCCCTTCATTTAAAGAGGTAAAAGGGCCTTGGAAACCTTAAGATTACTCTACTAAAATTACTTCTTAAACATCTCTTAAACATAGAAACCCTAAATCTTAACTCATCCCATTTCATTCCAAGGTAGAACTAGACCTAATTACTCTTATTTTGTGCATTCCCTAAGTATTTTGGAGGAAAATATTGAACTTGTGAGATTTTGTGGGCATAGAAACACATAAAGGCATACAAGAAAAACCCCTCACTCCCCCTTATTCTTCTTCATTTTTTCTTTCCTATTTTTAAAACCTAAAAAACAAAGGATGTACAACCTTAGTTGTAGGCTATACAAGCCCTCATTTAGGATGTATAACCCAACTTGATTGGCATGAACTTTTTTTTTATGGTTATATTTTATTCTTTATTCAGATTTCCTTTTTTCTAAACCCATATTTAAGGTGTTTCAATATTCTAGTAATAGAATGGGGTGATGAATAACATCCTAAGATCCCCATTCATCTCAAAATAGGACCTTAGTATGGTTTGAAATTATTTTGCAGCCTCTTTTCATGTAATGCTTCAAGTCCCTTTGTTTGTAGTCCTTTTATTTCTAATTTAATATGATGTTAAGGTTCTGTTTTGATCATTTAGGATAGTGACTAAGTGAGGAACTTAAGATTCCAATGACTTTGAGAGTCCTTTTTGTAATTATGTTTGTGAACATTTTAGCCCTCAGTCTCCCTCAATCTTGTACTGTATGCTAACCCTACATGGTTAATGGTATATATGGATGCCATGCTCTTTTAGAGCTACTTAAGGTAAGGATTCATCAATGTTATAATCCTTCTTGGGATGAGTTTTTGCCTTAGGCTATTAAACATCCTCTAAATGCCTTATATTGCATATTTTACTTCTCTTGATGTTTATGGTTCATGTGCTCTAATTTTGTATCCTTGTTGGATAGTTATGAAGAGATGTGATATTATGGACTTAGATGCATTTCTAGGCACCTTTTGCATAGCAGAGATGGTAATATATGTTATATTCTTTCCTTGTACTTTGAGTTTATTTGGGTTGTTCTATACCTCGTTTGGGTGAAAGCACTATGTTTAAGTAAGACCATAAGTTTCTCAATGGTCACACTATGTGGTCATGAATAATGGATGACAATGCATGCTTATCCCTTTTGTCATGAATGCATGACCCCCTACTCCATCTTTGATATTTGAATATGGATGAATGGATGATGATGCATACTTATCCCTTTTGCCATGATGCATAACCCCCTACCCCTTTGAGTTGATTATTTGATTTGCCTAAGTGAATCACACTTATATGTCTGTTTAGGGGCATTAATTATACTAATTGATAACTTGATTAAGATATTAAAAGTGAACTAAAGATGTCAAAAGGCTGGATCCTGATATCCGAGCAATTTGGAGGGGTGTCTAACCTCTTCTCCACGCCATATCAAATTTTTAAACTTAATCTCTAATGGGATGAAGACAAAATGGGCCTTTTAATTGAGTTATATTAGGTTTAGATTTTGCATTCCTTAGATTTTAATCCTAACCAATATAAGTGGTGACTCCATATTCCTTAGGGATGGTACCAACATATTTGTCCCACTTTTGGTCCCCTGATGACCACCATTTTGGACTAAGGGATTTGAAATTACGCAAGGCCTAAAAGGATCCCCCGATGATCCAAGCGTACACCACATATTGGGTTCATTACTAATATAAAGGCCCTCATCCTTTTGATCCCCAATTGATCAATAAAAGGATGGAGTTACAAGCAAGATTCCACTCATTCAAGTGCAACATCAAAATTTGAGGCACCCACAGTAGCAAATCTACTAGGGAATCAAAATTGACTTTGTGTCCAATCTCTGTTTCACTTTTAACATTTTAAATTTGTTAATGATTAGTCTATTAGACATATGTAGCCTTTACACTTCACCTCATGCACTAAGTGCCCTTAGATAAATTAATGGTCCTCCAAACTTAAGACTTAAGCTCTATTTGAGCTTAGGAGATTGTGAAGAGGATTCATGACTCATGAGCCTATTACCTTCGACGATATCAAATGGGGGATTGCAACAACCACCCTAGGGTTATGAGAACCATCAACTATAATAACCCTCTCATCTATTTGGCACATGTAATAACCAATAGTACTTTGGAATAGGGCACCCTACTTATTTAAATTTCTTCAAAAAAGAATGAAAGTTCTCAAAGAGCATGGTTAGGTATCCCCAATGTAATTATAAATGTTATCCTACCCCCTTTGATGCATTTATCCTTCACATGTAATACTTATGTATTTCCCTTTTCCTGCTATGTAATTAATTTTTGTGTACATCCGCCTCTCCTCAAAGGGATTTCATCCCTTGCTTGTATATATTTCTTCAAGTGATGTAAAGAATTCTTCCATTTAGTGCCATTGTGTATATGTTTTGTCGAGGCTTTAACTCTTCTTAGTCTGAGGCAACCCCCTGCATTCTTTGTCCTATTATGGTATAAGAATGAGACCACACTTAGGAAAGAGCCACTAGACCTCATGTGTGTGAGGGATAAGGTTGGAAGGATCTTGTGTAAAGTGATTTATGCATGACATGCATATAAGCATTGATTATCTACTCATTCATCATACTGATAACTCTTGTCATACAACCATCATAGCTCTATCTAAACTCTAATGGAAGAGAAAGGGCAACCGACTTATTAGAAAGAGTAAGACTCCGAGTCCGGGCTAGAAAGTCGACCTAGTCATGGAGTCGACCATAACATCAGAGATCCTATAAAAGATGATGGACGATTTCAATCGCAACATGGAAGAGAGGATTGTTGAGGAAGTAAACAAATATGTCAACAAGATTTTAAAAAAGGGAGGGGGAGACCTTGGCTAATAGGACTGATAAAGGAAAGCACCAACGAAGGTGCTCCAACCTGTGGTATTTGATGATGATTTATTCAGGATGAAGGAGTACCATGAAAGTAAGCTTGATAAATGAGTGGAAAATATACGTACCATTATAGACAAACCCATTGATAATGAGAAGGAGAACATCCAATTTTATGACTTCACTAAACAATTAGACAAAGTAATAAAGACTTTAGGTGCTAAAGGTTTGGAAAAAGAAAGAGATATTAAGGAATTATTAGCCCACAAGCCTAAGAATCTAATAGTTAATTTTTGTATGCCAAAGCTTTCTAAATTCACAGGGATTCATAATACTAAGAATCATGTCCATTCATATGTGCTATTCATGAAAGAGATATTCTAAGGTTCTAATGGATACCATGTTAAAACTTTTTGAGTTATCATTGGAAAGGTTATCAAAGATATGGTATTTTAATTAACCAAAGACTATTAGAGAAAACTAAAAAAGAACTTATAGAAGCTTTTGATAGGCACTATATATGTAATTTAGATCTAAAGGTCACACTTCTATAGAGTCTTTAAAGCATAAGATCAATAAGAGCTTCAATGACTACATCAAAAGATGGAAGAAAATGGCATTAGAGGTTATTATAATGCCTAAGGAGAGAGAACAAGTCAAATGATTGTTAAAGGGACTCTGCTTGGTATTGGCTCTAAAATTTGAGAAATGTTGGTTAACAACTTTGAAGACCTTCAAGAAATAGGCTTGCAAGCTGAAGAGTTAGAATCTGAGTCGTAAAGATAGGATAAGGAAAGGAGACTGCCTAGACTCAGCCTCAGACTGAGGGACAAGATGGTCGATATAAATGCGATAAGAGCATTAAGACAGTTTACTGATCTAGGTATGTCACTGTCTAAGGCATTTGAGAGGTTGCAGAAGAAGAGAGTGTTGCAGCCTCTAGCATTGAAACCACTTCCTAGTCCGCTGTCTAGGGGATATGGCACTAATGGTTACTGCAAGGAGTAGGTCACAACTTGGTGATTGTTATAGGCTAAGATCAAGAGATTCAAGATCACATCAATAACAAGATAATTGTCCCATAAAAGTTTGGAAGTTCTAGCATCTTAAGGAACTCTCTCTCTCAAACTATTGTAATATTCCTCCCCAAATGATGGGACCTTTATGATAGATTTTAGGATTTCTAAGGAAGTTGTTATTGCTACTATCAAGTAGGTTATGAACGAGGTTTTAGTTGTTTACACTATTAATCCATGAGAATGCTCATATAAGGAGATAGGAGGTACAAAGGAGGAGAATGATTCAGTTATAGGAGAAGAGCAATAAAGAAAAGGAAACAAAATAGGTGAGCCATGTGACACATAGTGGGAAATACCACCCTGATAAAAAAGCCCACAAAGAAATAAGAGTTGAGAAGAAAATGGATGAACTCATTATGAAGGAGAAGGAAGATGATAACCCCATTATGAAATAGTTGAAGAAGATGTCAACCCATATCAATGTGTGAGAGTTGCTTATCACCTCTCAGGAACATAAGAAGGTTATGTTAAAGTCTTTATCAAGTCTAATTATCTTGAAGGAAGCTACTCCGATGGATGTCATTGCATTAATGACTCACAAGGGTGAGATTACCTTCTTATATAATCTGCCACTAAAAGGAAGGTATCATAACTTATCCTTATTCATTTGAGCAAAAGTGAAAGGAAGACGCACTACATGAGTGATGGTTGACAATGGATTTGGTATTCACATCTGCCTATTAAAATTATTAGATAAGTTTGTTTTATTTGAGAAAGATTTAAAAGCCTTTAATAGTATCATTCAAGCCTATAATGATAGCAAGAGGTCAGTTGCAGGTGTGTTTAAGGCTATGGTAAAGATAGGCATAGTGGAACCAATGGTGGAATTTATAGTTTTGGACATCCCAATCATTTTCTTGCTTTTGTTTGGAAGATCATTGTAAGCATTAGATTTTGGACCTTAGGATGCAAAGCCCAATGATGAAATCACTAAATGAAATCCTCATAATAAAAAGGGAATTTCCTAAATAAAGGGATAAAAGGCGTTAGAAAACCTTATAAAAGATAGAGACCAAGCCAAACTTTGCCTAGGGTTGCAGCCAAGCTTGATGGGTTGTACAACCTATTAAGCAGGGCTATACAATCCTAAAGCAAGGTTGTATAGCATTCCCTAAACCCTATTCTAGAGAATCTTATGGAAATGATACCTCTTTTAGCCTTAGGGTTGTACAACACTAATATAGGGATGTATAACCCATATGAAAATGCTAATTATAGTACAAAACTCTCTTTCTCTATGATTGGATGCATCCATGGTGTAAGTAAAACTATTTATGGCATTGTACACCCACCCAATAATTATATAATCCCTTCATTATAAAGGGAAAATAGAGGGCTTTGGAAATCCTAACAAAAGTCTGCCAAAATTTATTCTTAAACACCACCAAACACATAAAACCTAAACCCTAACCTCACCCCACTCTTTCGAAGGTAGAACTAGGCCTTTATTCTTACATTTATGAACTACCCTAAGCATTTTAGAGGATATTGAACTTGTTATATGGTTTTGAGGGCAAAGATATCACTAAGACATACCTAGGATCCTTTTTTCCCTCTTCTTTCGTCCTTCTTCTTTTCCATTTTTTTTTTTTAAATTTTGGAAACTTAGGAAACTAGGGTTGTACAACCTTATTGGTAGGTTATACAACCCTTTTATTAGGTTGTACAACCTTTCCTCATGGCTATATAACCCATTTTTCCTATAACATATCATAAAACTCTCCTCTTTGTTGTTTTCAATTTCTTTCTTTTCAAGGTATTTATTGTGATGTTGTGTAACTCCAATAATAGAACAAGGTAAGGTCTAATGACTTAGGACCCTTATTCAGCTCAAAAATGGAGTTTTGTTGGTTTTCTAAATGACTTTCCTTACTATCTCTGCTGAAAATGTTTTTGTGTTTTCTTGTTTCTTTGATCTTAAAGTTTTTTTTTTGTTTTGTTTTCGACACCTTGAGGCAATGATCAAGTAAAGGGTTTGAATCTCCTTTGACCTTGATAGTCTTTTTTATGCTAGAGTTCATGTGTAGTCATGTCAATAGTATTTCCAATGCTTTGATTCTTTAGTTTTATATGGGCATTCAAATTCTTGTATTATTTGGTTCTGCCTTAAATGTTTTAGCTCTTTATGAGCAAAGTGGGGAAGGGTTTAATGACCTAAGGATTTCACTTGGTTGAATCTTTTCCTTAGGCTAATCAATACTCTCCAAATGCTTAGCCTTATGTAAGTCAATCTCATCTTCTTTATTCATGATTTATGCATTTTTTTATGTGTGTTACAAGTTTTGCATTCTGGTGAATGATGATGAATATGGCTATTATGGACTTAGTTACATGTTAGGATACCTTAACTATGGAGTTATGGTATGGTGACCACCATAGACCTTATTTGCCTTTCTTTATTTACTTTAATTTCCCTTTACTTATTTGTTTGTTTTTTTGGTTGACTAATCACTAACTAGTTTCTTCTTTTGGGTGTAGATGATTACTTAGAAGTAGACCATGAGTTTGGTCTTGACCATTTCTCCATCATGGATTATATAATTATTTGTGAATGGATGATATGCACATCAAACCTTATGCCATGTCACATGCCCCTACTCCATTTTTATATAAGATCATATATGATGTGACATGTGAATTAGATCTCTACTTCCAAAAAACTTCTTCTTAGGCTAAGAGATTTACTAGCTCAACTATTCCTTACACAAAGGCTATAATCGATTCCTTACAATTTTTTTTAGCACCTCTAATTTTTCCTTCTACCTTGCTATTTGATCTCAAAACTACATATAAAATTCCTTACCCATCTTACCATACTTTGGAATAAAAGATTTTTCTCTTTCAAGTATATTACCCAAGAGCTTCATTTTACTATAACTTAACATTCATTTTAAAGCCTTCTTCTTTTAGTCATATGTTTTCAAATTTAAACTGAGGAAGCCCTCTTCTTAAATACCTTACGCATGTCCCCAATAAGATTGAGGAATGATCAAAACAAGCATCTACAAGATTAAGCAACTTGCACGATGGGAACAAGTCGAGCCATGATGCTAAAGTGAATGGTCAAGTCAAGCCACGATGATAAAGTGAATGGTCAATCTAGCTTCTCTTGCATATGATGTTGAGAATCTCTCCCTTGCTCACAAGTAAATTCAAAACCATGCAACTCAATTTCACTCAAATCATAATCAGTTATAGAGTCCCTAAAACCCTTAATGAACCATTATAGATACTTCGCTCCACCCTTCTTTTCATCATCATTCAAAAGTTATTAAAATCCCCTAGGTAATAATATAGTGAAAAAGATTTCTCATGTAACTCCCTAAATAAATCTCACATTTAAGCTCTTCTACTATAGTATGTTTGACCATAGATGCTTGTAATTCTCCATTCACTCATCCCTTCCATCTTTATTCTCATATCTGTGTGGTTTGCTGAGAAACTAACTGTTTGGTGCATAATTACATATATTTCATAGCTAATTTTGTAATGACCAATTCATCTTAGCTCTGATACCAATAACTGTAACAACCATATTCATTTACATAACTCATATCATTCATGTTCAAAATACATATGCATAAAGGTTTTATCCATCCTACACACAATCAAACATTTACTTGATATACATATATGTCTATGACATAAGGAGAGAGAGAGTTTG
>CATIWR010050216.1:0-24263 GCA_949677035.1 Omphalea diandra | reverse complement strand
ACTAATAAAACATTATCAATTAAGGAACAACCATTCTTACTAATGGTTCCAATGCCAATTACCTTACCCTTGGCATTGTTACTAAATGTGACATCTCTACCTTCTTTTTCCTTCAATGTCGTGAATAGCTTTCTATTTCTAGTCATATGCTTAGAACATCCATTATCCACATGCTAATTGCTTGATTTGGTGGTTTCCACACTTCCCTACACAATAAAAGTGAGTCACCTTTTCTTAGGTACCCAAGCATACTTGGGTCCTAGGAGGTTAGGAGTTGAAGGGTCCTCTAATTTGAGGTGAGCCTTCCTAATAAAATAATGAATGTTAACATGCCCAAATTTCATGCAATAATGGCATTGGAGTTTAGACTTATGAGTCTTTGTCCTATACACAAATTGAGTATGAGTAGTAAGCCTTCTCATACTTTGATTGTATGAATGCATGCATGTGCATGTGCATGTGTGATTTAAAGTAGTAGAGAATTGTTTGTGAGTGTGAGCATGCTCTTTGTTATACATGTAGGCATGGTTGGCTCTTTGAGTCTTAGCTCTTGAGCTTTGGGGAGCCTTCCCTTTGCCTTTAGGCTTAGGAGGCTTAGTGCTAGGAGCGTTTTTCTTCCCAATTGCCTTAACACTTGAAGTTTGAGGTTCTGATGATCTAACAAATGTAGTATGTGATTATCAGGATGCTCCATTGAAGCCTAAACCATGTCTAATCAACGGTGGTCTTTGAGACACAATCAATGTGTCCAAGGCTTCATTTCCTTTATGGAACTTAGAGATTGAGCTTCTAAGCTCAATGACTTCTCCTTTTAGAGAGTCGTTTTCTTTTCTCAATTAAGCCAATGAAAAAGATGATATGGAAAGATTTTTCATAGATTTCTTGAGCTCATTATTTGATGCTCTCAATTTGCTTATAAGATCATGAAGGGATTTATAATCATCCTTTAATTTTTGATAGTTTTTCTTATAAGACTTCATTTGTGACTTGTATTTGTCACATTTCATAATAAAAGCCTCTATAAGCTCTTCATCTATCTCATCAAAATCATTTAAATCAGAATGAGAGTGAGATGAAACACTTACCTCATTTGGAGAGTCTTCCTGTGCATTAAAGCAAATGCTGGCAACTTCTCCTTCTTTTTCGTCTGCAATTAAGTTGTCATCCCAAGTGGCTGAGAAACTTTTCTTCTTCTCCTTGTCCCATCTCTTCTTCTTCTTTATTTTGGGACAATCGTATTTGATGTGGCCTTGCTTGCCACACTCATAGCAAGTGACTTCATTGGATCTCTCTCTAGGATTAGGAGTTGTCTTCTTAAAGCTTCTTCTCTTTTCTTCTTCTAATTAACTCCTTTGTCCTTTTTGAGAGCATTGCTAGCTCTTCTTCTTCTTTGTCACTCTCTTCATCACTAGAGGTTGTTTCTACCTCCCTTATCCTTTGTTGAGGATTTGAGTGTTAAGGTTCTTCTTTCTTTTTCTAATTTTTCTCCTTAGCCCCTTAGTTTCTTCATTTGCTCATCCTTTTCATGAGTTAAGAGTTTGTCTATCAACACATTCGTAGGAACCTTTCCAATCTCCGAGTTGGACTCTTAAATGTCGGACACTCTTGCACCAAAGTTATCTAATGGAAGAGTTTTAAGGATTTTTGTGTTTACCTTATAGTTGGTGAGAGTCCTTCTGAATTTCTTCATGTTAGTGACGATGGATAGGAGTTTATTTGTCATTTTAGTGATGTTTTCATGGTCTTTCATCATGAAGAGCTCCCATTTCGTCACGTACATCTTCAATCGCCTTGATTTAACTAGTCTTATGACTTCATGATAGTTTTGAAAAGTCTTTCAAGTGGCATGTGTTGTTTGGCAATGTTGCACTCTTCCATTCTCTTCCCTAGAGAGAAAGAGCTTAGAAGAATGACTAATGCTCTCTTGTTTTTGCCATATGAGTGCTTCGACCCAATCTTCCATTGGAATGAGTTCTTCAATTCCATCCACTACTTTAGAGGGTGGCTTCCATTCTTTGACAACTACATCCCAAAGGTCCATTACATTTGTATCAAGATAAATCTTCATCCTACACTTCCAATGAGTATAGTCAAATCTATCAAAGTAGGGCTTGAGGTGTGAGTGGATTCCCTCTTATGCCATGAACTTTGCTCACCCAATTAAGGTTTGTATGTAAGACTTGGCTCTAATACCATTTGTTGGCCCTAAGCACTAAGAAGGGGGGGTTGAATTGGTGTTTTAAAAAAAATTAAAATGAGGAAAAAGGAAGAGTAAAAAAGGGACATAAGATTTGTAGTGGTTCAGGTATTAATCAACCCTACGTCCACTCCCCAATTCTTTGCAATTGGGTGTTTCACTCAAAATGGTGTTTCCAAGCTCACACCTAACTTTTACACTTTGTATTTTCAAAGCTCACACAATAACCTTTCTTACAAGTATTTTCTAAGGCTAACACTAAAACCTCTCTCAAGTGTTTTCACAGGCTCACACTAAAACCTTTCTCAAGTGTTTTTACAAGCTCACACTGAAACCTATTACAATTGGTGTTTATGATCAAACCAAACAATCACTTAAACAATAGAAAGAATAAGTAGCAAAATTGCAAGAGTTTTGCTACAAGTTAATGAATTATCTTTCATTTACATCTGTTTGGTGGAGTATTTATAGCTCATACCCACTAGAGAGACATTACACTATGAAGCTCATTAAATCTCCAAGTCATGCTAGGCAAATTCTGCATTAATTGCATAATAGGTGGGAGTCGCGATAGCTACTGATGATTCGCGGTCGCAACATTCTAATTTCTATATGGGAGCCAAAAATTACAGCAGAAAACCCAGTTTGTGTCTAAAGGCTAGTCCACGTATCATCTCCTCATTGGTCTATTAGGAAAATATAGTCGTTGCTTTCTAATTGCCCATAAAAGTTGAGGTTGCGATCTTTCCTTGTACAGGGCGCGACTTAAGACGCGAATTCTTCTGTTTAAAAGACAATCTTCATCTTCATGAATCGCGGTCACTACCCACAATGTCACCCTCGCAAATTATGTTCTTCAATGGATACTTAGGACACTTGGCACGCTATGGTTGTGGACTTGGTTCCCTCGTCAATCACTATGAAATTCGCTATCGCGACTGAGATGCGACACTAACCGCGAATTCGTCTGTGACTTTGACACTCCCATTTTTGGATGACTCGCGGCAAAGATGATGCCCACAAAGTCATCCGACCTAGTTTCACCTATTCTTGAGCTAATTTGCAATCGCAAATTATAAGTCTCTGACCGCGAATTTGGATGAACTTTGCCTTCTTGAAGATTATGAACTCCATCCAACTTCCACTTGAAAAACTAACTCAACTCTGCAAAACAACACTTAATGAAAACATTAGAATTGATCAATCTCCTTTGTCAAGATCAAAAGAGGTCTAAGACATAGGATTAACTATCCTAGTCCAACATTACTGTTTGTATGCCTATGGATAAGATTGTGATATGATCAATATGCATGAATGATGTACTAATGGCTAAATATGAGTTATCATTCAATCAAATGAAGGATAAAAGCAAAGGAGAATCATATTTTATATGTATATTGAATTTATATCCCAAGCTTCAATATGAAAAGAACAAGTTCGTCACTCTAAAGCTATTAAAAGTTTTATTTATGTCATATTAAGCTTAATGATAAATGTTTGATTTGTATCTTGACATTATCTAAATCGACCACATTGTAAAACCAAAGATATGTTAAAGTACTATGGTATGCTTGGTATACCATCAAAGAGATGATGTGTTATGAGATGATTGGTTTGGTATATTATTAAGGAGATAATGTGCATTAAAATACCTTCAAATACTTCTTCTTTTTTATCTATAATTAAGTGGACGACTGAGAAAGAGGTTCTATAATTGAAAATCTTCCTCTAATTATGGACTCTATATGTGTATAGTGTTATCCATAATGAAAGCCAAATTTGAAATGCTTTCAAATAGCAATGCAATGAGTGGTTTGACTTGAGGTATATAAATTACTTGAAAATTCATTGAGTTCTGAACTTAGGAATGGTGACAGTTTATAAAAGTGATTCCAAGTTTGATCCAAGACCAAACATATAAATACAAATGTAACTTTGTATGAAACATAGTTGCATGAAATTGAAATAAGCATGCAATATGTAGTGGTGCATGTAATTATAAGTATTTTTCTACTTAATGTGCATCAAGTTTAGTATTTGTTTTATAAAGCATATTCATATGTAGGCCTAATGATATAGAAAATCAAAACTTTAAGTGTATCTGCAAATGCAACCAAAAGATTTTGCAATTGTATCCCAATTTTAAAAATCAATTACAATTTTAGCCTATTGACCATAATTGATCACACTTGAAATACAAAATAATTCATTTGATAACATGGATTAAAAAAAATTAATTTCTTTTCTTCTTTCTCTCTTTTCCATTTCTCTTTCTTTCTCTCTCTATCTTATCTCCCCTTTCCATGGCCAAATGTTTGCTTCTGTTTATTTCCATTACCACCTTCAACTCCATATCCACCTTTATTATGAAAATATTTGAAACAAACTCACCTCAATCTTCCATTTAGGCTAGTGAAGCTAGAGATAGAGATAAAGATGGAGATGGAGACGAAGATGAAAGTAAAGCTAAAGGTGAAGGTGAAGGTAGAAGTCGAGGTGGAGATGGGTGGAGAGAGTTTGATAGTAGAAATTTGAAAGGAGAGATAGGCAAGAAGAACTATGGAGGAAAGGGAAAAAATAAAAGAAATTAATATTTTTAAGTCATGTAATCAAATAAGATATTTTTATTTAAATTTTGACCAATTTTGGTCAATGAGCTAAAATTGCAGCTGATTTTTTAAATTAGAGTACAATTGTAAAGTTTATAAGTTTTTGCTATAATTGCAAATACGCATAAAGTTTTGTATTATTTAGATCAGTTGTGTGTATATGTGTGTGTAGTACATATGTTAAGTGCATATAGTGAAACGTAAAAGAATGCCCTTCTCACATAGGCAATCATCGATGTGTTTGAGTGATATAGAGATAAAGAATGGGAGAACTTGAGCTTAAGACAATGTCACCTTCATAATGAACCAAGATGAATTACCATAATTGTTATTTTATGGCCAAAGGTGACCATATTCCATAATTCACTTTAACTGTCATAATATGTTAGGTAGAAGTACATTTAAAAGAAAAGTAGAGTTGTGGACTCAAGTTAAATATAAATTGTACTTGAACTATCACTTGTACAATATTTGATTTATGATATAGATATATACACACATTTCATACCACGTGTTCATTCCTTGACTTATAAGATAATGGATAATTGATCTTGGCTTCTTAGTTGTAGGAGCCCTTGAGATCATAAGGATCTCAGTTTTTTGTGCTTTGACTTTTAAATGTTTCTTAAAGTTTCATTTCATGTTTACTATCTTAGAATGTTGTATTGTCATTGATCATGAATGATATGATCCGATAAGACAACTAAAAAGCAATTAACTTGAAATAGAAAGATTTGAGGAAGAGAAAATCATTAAGTGTCTCATATTTGATTGTATTCATAGACTAGCCAATTATGTTTTTGTGTGATTGAACATGATTAGGAATACAAAATGTTGTATAATTTATAAAGAGTCTAAAGATTTTTTAATGTGACTTAATGAATATGGAGTACTGCATACTTACTCGACTTTAGTATTTGAGCTGCTATGTATATTTTATAGAGAAAAACAGATATGGGAGCATAATGGTGTTTTTGTATCTATTATGTGAATAGGAGATTATTGATATTAGATTTGAGGCTTGCCCACAATGGGTGCGTTGACCTAGTCCAACAGTTAATAGATACATATCTGCTTATGGAGCAGTTAGTATCTACATAGATAATATAACATAACATAACCCTCTCTTTGGATAATTCTCTACAAATGTGTGGATTTGGATCATAGCTATCTAATACTCTTCTCCCCTCGGGTACCACGATTTGGTACTCGAGTACTAAATCATGGTACTTTTGCATTCTATATCCAATTTAATGATCCTATAGAAAAACTCGGGTGCAATCAGAGGATGATTTTTCTCGACTTGTTTAATTATTCCTACATCAACACAAAATCCTTACCCCCCTCCATCTCCATGTTTTGTGGTTGCACACATATTTTCAACAATTCATTGTGAAGTTTATTATTCAGCCAAATTGTATTTCCAATATGTCAGAGTCACAATGGTTCAGCCAACGTTTTAAATCCATATTGGTCATAGTATTGGTCAAAATTCATAACGCCAATCTTTATTAGAATGTATCAACCAGCATTATTATGAACTTTTTCAAAATGAACAAACCACAACTTCATAGTTTAATATTCATTTAACTAAATTCGCATATCTATACTCTCATCTAAAACAAATTATGGCTTTCTAGTTATAATTGATTGAAAAAGTGAAGTGGAAACAACTTTTTAATAGACACTAACAATGTTAAAATCGACTATTAAGGCTACATTGTAAAATCAAATGGAAAAACTTAAATCATAAATTAAAAACTTACTTATAAAATAATTTTAGAAATTTCTTTTATACAAATAGTCTCTTACCCCTTTTCATTTAAAATCAAAGAGGTAAAATCTAATCCAAATAGGATTTTAAAAGAAGGCCCAAAAGAGTTTGAAATAGCATTTGAGGTTGTGGTTGCAGAGAGGCTGTATCAGTATGCCGAAGCCAAAATGTAACAGTCTGAGTCACCATTATTGTGAATTACTGTCGTTGGAGTGTCATAATGGGGGTCGCGATCTATAATGAAGTGGCTGAGACTAATAGCCAATATCCAAAACTATATTTCTTTTATAAAAAGCAATAGATAAGAGTTAGGGTTAATGTGTTTAAAAGGAGAGTTAAAATTAAAACACAAAAAACATAAGAATAAACAGACAAGGAAGACACATTTATATAACACACAAGCAGAGTATCATCTCTCTAAACAAAGAGGTATCACACCATCAGAGTGCCATCTCTCTCTTAGAGAATCCTGCATCAGCTGGCCAAAATCTCATCACCATCCAAACTGTTTTTGAAACTCTAGGTTCACTTGACACAAAATGTTGAAGTATCCTAGAACCCCACTTTGGCTAGAACACAAATTTGTAGTGACTTAAAGATAAATGTTATAATGCTTCAAGAAGTACTCTCATCCATTATAACAGAGGTTAAATTTTTTCAAATTCAGGACAAATTCGAGAAGCATGTTTTTGTGATATGGAAATTGTAGCGACGTGAATAAATTTTCTACTTCGATCTCCTGGTTCAAAAGTTTGAGAACCTCACTTCAATAATGATGACTTTGGTAAGTAAATTATGGAAATAAAACAGCTATTTATGTTAGATGACAAAGACAATATTAGAGAGAGAGAGAGAGAGACTCACTTATTATATTTTGTTTTTACCTTTTTTTTTTTTTTTTTTTTAATGGATGACACTTTAACCCAAAATGAAAGTAGTTATTGTCTAAAAGTGGCAGCCTTTATTGTCCTTTAAACATAAATAGATGCACAGAAGTAGCAGCTTATAGATAGAGTTGTTATCAGCCAAGCAAACTTCCAAGGTCTTTGATTGAATGGGGTTGTTTCATATTTTCAAAGTATTCAGCAAGAATGAGATTATTTTGAAACCTATAAATAGAAGCTTGCATAGAATCTCATACATAAGCGCAATAAACAAGTAATGTATAATCATATTTAAACTTATTACACAATGTGGTAAACAATTGGCAGCTGTGACTATTAATTTGTGTTCATAACAAATGAATGCAATCATGCATCAATTAGAGCTATGAAAGATGCATTCAGGCCCTTGACCATTTTGAGCATCAAGTTAATTGATCAACTATTTTCTACAAGGATACACATTAACTTTACCTGGCAAACACAACCTCGTCGAAGTGCTGCTGGTGGCAAATTGACATGCTTTAAGAATGCTGCAGCATGACCACACCACCAATTATCTCCCGTAAGTATGGGCCGCCTGAGAACATAAAAGAGGATTCTTATATCATGACTCAGGTCCTAGAAAGATCTCTAGATCTTTGCATATAATGAGAGAATATTACAAAGATGTGTATACACAAAGACATATAGTTATATAAAAGTGTTTTCATGGATGCAACTGATGCAGTACAGGTTGCAGGGGTAGCTGTTTAGACTATTTTTGAAGCTAGAATGGATAGAAATTTGGGTTGAACGGTTAGGGTTTCTATGAGAAAAGGTAGAGAAGCAAATTTAGTCAAGAAAAACAAGACCACGGGTTGTTAGCAGAGTCATTAAAAGCGTGGGAGCGGTAACGGGAACAATAAATAAATAGTTAAAAACATTACACCTAAATATCTTTAGGCATCACATTTAAGTTCCCAAAGGCATCACACCAAATGGTGGAATTGCATGACACAACTCAAATAAAAGCATAATTGCAGAATTTTATTAGACTGAGAAACTGATCCTCAAAAAAAATTAAAAAATTAAAAAATTAAAAAATTAAAAAAACACTAAACTTAATCCTTTAAACTAACAGAATTTAGAACTAGTCCTACTCCTAAGGACTTGGCCTTCCAAACAAAACTAAAAGAAATAAATGTTTTCCCAGACCAAAAGGACTCTAAAATAAGAAAATATGTATTCCTAAAGAGATGTGTACTACTTTTCCAGAAAATCTGGAAATTAAAAAACATACCCATGAGATTAAAATGCTTGACCAGCAGTTATTTATTTAAATATATCTGCAAATATAACTACAAAGGGAATAGGAAACGCTCTATAATTTCTCCGATAAACCCTCAATTAAATTTGGACAATAATTTTAACCTTGAGTCCTTGAATGTCAATCTTCTTGAATTCCTTGTCTACATCAGCAATCAACTCACCCATAGGCTAAAGGTTTCTCGTATCCTTGCACTCCAGAATGCAACATTTTACTCTAGAATAGATTGCTTCATCGAGTCTGTTGAAGAACATAATACATTCTTTCTGTGCGCAAAGTGCAAACTGATGCACTGTCTCATCTTTTTAGTTGCTGAAGATAAACTTTCTCCTTGATGTGCATATTCTAAGGGATCGATGCACAGAAGCACATGGAATGGAGAGATACAGATCCATTAACTGGAAAACCAGAATTCTTAATAATATGCAACAAACAATAAAGCATCAGACAAACTTCAAGTTGTTTTAGGATCGGGCGGATTCCCCAAAACTCAATTCTTGCCAAAAAGCTATCGCTTCCTTGGGTCTAACTATGTTGTTGAAAATTAAATAAATAATCCAATCATGCTCAATCATGGAAATTCTTCATTGAATTCAACACCAGCCTATAAAATGATTGGGCCTGACCTTAAAATTTGGGTGGCACTTGACCAGGCATGCTTAAGTCTAGCTGGGGATGTTCTGTTAGGTTGAACAACCAATGAAATGATACAATTAAAAATTGTTTTTCCTCAAAAAATTATTTGAAGAAACCCTAGAAGACACATACAGCATAGGTATAATTCTCAAAACAGTACCCATGCAAGGCAATGCTTTTGCTGCATCTCTCTCTCTCAGGAATGCTGCATAAGATACTTGACCATTGCAAAAAGCATCGTGTTGCATCATATTTTATGTACCTATAGAATCACATCACTTAAATGCACATCAAACAAGATACTCAATAGATATATGACCTGTTCCAAGTCCATGAAGACAAAATCCCTTGCCTATAGAGCCATGCACAAGGGAACAAGACAGTGTCTCTCAAAATCAAGCAATGGTCCCTGAACCATATAGCAAGCATTATAAATACACAATAGGAAAATTCAAATAGATGAAAAGGTTGATTAACATTAAGAAAATGGTTCTATCGTAGTACTGTATATGCAGCTTCAGCAAATTCATGAAAACCAAAGGCCTGTTGAATCAATTCCTTAGGTGCCTCCACCAATCCTTCATAAGATTTGGGGGATCCAGTATGCATCTACAACAAAGCTAGCCCTGGAAACATAATATGATTGAATTAGCAACTGGATACATGGATAGACAACAACAAATACAATAGATGGAAAATTTAGAGAACAATAAAATGGTCAAAAAATTATGCTTTTATTCATCCAATAAAGATATATATCAGGACAAGAGCAAGAATAATAGCAACAACAAATTGAGAATTTATGCAGGTGGAGAGCTCATCTACAGAAACATGAGCCATATTAATGAGATTTACTCACTCACAATACTATAATCTATGCAGGACCACAGAAATTAGTAAGGAGTTAAGAAAACCAAACCAGGACCATCCAAAAACTAGGATACCAGTTCCCTTACATGATACAACAATACCCATTCCTCAAACCTCTTCTTATATCTGTGCAGGCCTTGACACAATAAATAGGATTTGCACATAGGATCCAAAATGCCACTGTATAAATAGCTCTAATTATGGATTTTGAATACAAACCAAGCTGGAATCTGATTTCTGATACGTCTACCTAAAAAATTGTCACTGGGTAGAGAGGCTCATGTACAATCTAAAATGTAAGAAAGTTTCAAAAAAAAAATGCGTTAAACTACACACTCTAACCACAAAAAGAAATAAACCAACAAGCGCAACATTAATCACAGGTGTGAAATTGGTTTCAAGCAGAACTTGATTATGGTGCAATGTTAAAGTATCTAGCAGAATGGATCATTTGGTTGAAACAACATTCTGAGAAATCTAGACCCTAAACTCATACAGAGGAATCTACTGATGTCATGCCCCCATTCTAACATGCTCAAACTGTCAAAAACCATGAACATTACATAAGTGAAAACTATGCTTGGCAAGACTTAATCTTAAACAGGTTGGGGTCAATAATCATGAAACAATAATCATATTTAAGAAAGCAACCAAAAAAAACAAAAACCACCCAATGATAGAAAATGCAACTACGACAGATAAAGGTCCATAATTTCAAGACATTGCATGAAAAATAGGCTACATTCATTCACCATATAAACTGCAAGATTATAGACAAACGAAATTTGTTCAAATCATTCTCGTTTTGACCCTCACTAGAAAGAGAAAAGAAAAAGGGGTGCAGGGGTTGGGGAGTTAAACGATGGAATAACTACATTAGAATCACTGTCCCAATGCATATGTTATGGGGACAATTAGACAAAGAACTTGCCTTTAATCAATATCTAAAAATTTTTATCAGTTGCTTTAAATGGAATTGGAAGGGAACAGAGTGGAGCTAGTTTATGTAAAGGCCAGGTGTAACTACTTCCAAGAGGTCACCTGTCTTCATGCCGCCCCAACCTGAGCACATATAACCTTAGAGTTTCCACCAGTTTACAATCATGTGCAATCATTTCAACCAAAAGCAATTGTTGATGTTTGAGGTGCATATTATTTCCCTAAGGTAGCATAAAGCCTCATATCTCGCCCACTGTAAGCGGACCTAGAGGCTTTGCAATACTCGTGGCACAATGCAATGTACACAGTCAGTTCCCAAAGCACCATCCCATACATGGGACCAGACTCAAAGCTCGATTTTGGGCCCCACATAAGGCCAGCACTCACAAAGCACGCATTTCCAAATCTAGGTTCTATTATAAAATGGAATGGTGAGGTGAGGAGGATTGATGACCAAAACAACATGAGATGGGAGGTCCTATGCTCTCATAAGGTGTACAGCAATACAAGGAAAAACTAGACAAGGAACATTTGTTCATCGGAAGGTGAAAACGGAACCATTAAAGATAAGATGTGAAAGGCTGATTGCACTAGTTTGGGCATTTCTATTATACACTGAAAAATGTAAAAGTATAAGACATTGAATACATCAAAGCCACAAGAAAAGGGACACGAGAGCTAGACCTAGGATCATATTTGGTGAAGTGGTGAAAAATGATTTAGAAATTAGAATCATTGCACCTTACTACAGATGTAGTCCTAAATAGAGTGTAACATATCCCTATAACTAAGCCAACTAAATTAGGATTGAGGTTGAATGATGTTGCAAGCAGTTTGAAAACTGAATTTTTAACTTTCTTTTTGGCTTATTCAATAAATTACAGTCATCAAACAATAAAATTGGACAAGAAAAAACTGATTTCTTTTAACAAGCATTATTTCATAACTTGATTCATGATATCTAAGTATGATCAATCCGAAAAAACATGCAAGAAGTTCCAAATGTCCAGTGCCTGATGCACGATAAGCAACAAGATCACCCAATAATCGTGCTACTGAATACACTTCATCATCCTCAGAGACTCTCCTAAACAAATTAGAGATTAGAGACAGAACTTCACAATCAGAAAAGTTAACAAGTTAAATCCCCAAAGACTAACCCAGCATTGAGAAACCTACAGGTATTGAACACGTCCTAAACAACATAAAGCCTCTCGAATACTATGATCAAACACCTCATGATAGTGAGCTTTCCACATATCGTCTTGGGTTGCATAAAAAGACCTCCACTTCAAGACATCAAACCCCGTAAAACATTGCAGCAATGGAACAGAACAAACCATGATACAAATAAAATTAGAAGTTTTTGCTTCCACTGGTTACCATTTGAAGCCATCCCTACATTACAAACATTTTAAACATAATTGCTATGTTTTCATAGGACATCAACAAAGAAAAATACTTACATTTAACGATGAACTGTTATGTTTCAACTCAATCGATAGTAGGATACAATTGGGATGCACATTTCATAACCTTAACCCAAATTCCAATCACAAAAAGATCAGCAATGAAAGCAAGAGTATATAGGTAAGTTTGGCTTGATACGGAATATGTGGGATTCAATTTTTAGAATTTCCTCTATGTTTGAGTATCAACATCCAATAGGTCAAGCCTATTCCTTCCAAGTTTATCCCCAAGGTAGAACATCCATTTTTATGTTAGAAAGTGCATCATTATGCACTTTGCTTTATGCCTTAACAAAAGCTGGTGCTTTAAATACCTTAAAAGATTCACACAAAAACTTAATCAACTGTAGCAAAATGATATGAAGTTGGCCTCTATCAGTACCCTAATAGAGTAGCTATCAAGAACTACATCTCAAACCAGAAGTCGTACAATTTTCTGTGCATTTAGGTAACAATAAAAGGTAGGTAGCGGGAAAATTGGGAGTGGATAAACCAAAAATGATGCCATTTCACTCAATTGTAGTCAGATTAAGAGCATGATTTAGAACTAGAACTTGATTCCTATGGCTTAAAATGAGTTATAATGACATAAGCAGACCTGCACAAATGTAAGGTGATAAATCATAAAGGATAACATCACATTATTATTGAAGCTTCATAACGCTTACTCTTTGTAAAGGAAACAACAAATGAAACTAAAATTCAAAAATAGCCCCAAGACACTACGAAAAGCTTTACAGAATGGTAATAACAATGATACATACTAAGTTCATTCTGATTATAAGAAATCCTTGGGACAAGTATAAATTTCATCCAGGCATTGGACAAAAGAAAAAAAAAAATGTATACTCCTAGATAGGGCAAATTGAATCTAATAATAATCCAAAAAACATTATTCTTCTTAATAATAAGTCAAAAAAATGGTATTTGGAGAGAGAAATTAAGGACATAAATTCCCTTATCATATCATCATATATAATATGTTATGTTTCGAGTATGTTAGATGTGTCATAAATTGAGCTAATTTGAAGCCCTAAAAATTTTAAAGAATAAGAATAAGAAAAATTAATAAGAATATATCACATTCAATCAAAGGATTACTTGTATATTAGGAAATTTTTTCCCTATTGAAGTCATTCGCCTATGTTGAAATTTTCTCCCCATTTTAGAGGTAAATGTTAGCAATTAACATCATTGATGATGCCATATGTGAATGAGAAGTTGAAGAAGTTATATGGAACAAGATGATCGTTTTGCTTCTATTTGAGTAGTTAGGAGCTTTTTGGGGAGTCTCTTTGAGAGGTTATCCAACTTGATTCGACAGCATTAACGTTTTAGTAGCTTGTCTTTTATGGTTTGGTTTGTAGTTGTCTATTGAGATATATAGGAAGATTCCCAATGTCCATGATGAACTCTCCTTTTTCTTCATCCATAAATTTCTTTCATTATAAAGATAAGTAATAACAAAAATTTTCACCCCAGCAACACCATCAGAGAAGGTAGCCTAAACAACTTAGAAGTACAGCCATAGCAACTATGAAGTTCAAGCAAAAGCATGCATATGAACCAAAACAAATGAATTTTACACAACACTAAACAATCAACTAAGAATAAAAAAGAAAGCAATTATAGGAATGAGAATGAACCCATTTTACCTATGAGACACTGATTTGATGTTCCATCACGAGAAATATATTTAGCCACATTGAACACAACGTAAACTGCACCCATAATTTACAGCAAAGTAATTAACATTGCAAATTGGCTCCACCCAAGCCATGTTTTATATCTCATCTGGTTAGCAAGAAGAACATGAATTTTAAATTAAATTATACAGGCAAAGAAGCTAGACATTCACAACAAACTTGATCTATATTTTATGGCATCAAAAAACAAGTGCAGAGTACCCTAGTTAAATTTAGCACATTTTCAAACATTAATACTCAAAAGACAAAGCTTGCTAGATCACTTACCCTATATTTGGAATGAGGGAAAATAAGATATGATTATAATTTTTCTCTGTTTGATAATGAAAAGAAAATTTAAGAAAAAAAAGAAAATAATATTTATTTTACTTTCTTATTCTCTCCAAAATAAAGAAAAAATATGAGGATTAAACAATTTTAACTATTTATTATAAATTTACAATTCTGTCCTTAATGTTTTTCTATTGAAAACCGTGCATTCTCTTCTTTATCCAAATAAAGAGCAAAATAGTAAATATATAAAATAATAATTTTTCTTTCCATATTTTAATTTCAAATAAGGAAAAATAAACTTATTTTCTTTATTCTCTTATTTATCCAAACATGAAGGAGGAAAAATAAATGAAGAAAAATAAAATTTATTTTTCCTTTCATTTTCTTTCCTCCCTAAATAACTTTTCAAAAAAAGGATTAAAGAAGCATTAGTATTTACTTTGTATGCTCTTGTATGCCTGCACTTATAGTACAATTAGATTTTATCCTCATTTTTTTATATGATTTTTAGATATAATAGAGCACATAAAACATCGCAAAGTATATACTAAGAAATACATCATAATATTTCTTAAATTAGGTGGCAGAATCTGACATATCTTTTCATCTATCCAGGAATTTAAATCGTCGTCGCAATAATTGTTGTGATGGCAGTCGCATTGAAGACATGTTAATATATGGCCGCTTAAGTGTAATGGTTGCAAACGATGTTGTTGTGAATTTTTTTAAAAAAAAAAATACAACATAACAAAAATCAATATATACACAAAACTCTTTCGTATATAATTAATTTGTAGCACATAAATACAAAATCATTTTACATAAATTAGTTATTTTAATGCTCCTACATATTATTATTGTATTAAAATGTTATTTTATTTATTCAAATGTGATTTATTTTCATTGAGAAATTGCTTAATTTCAATTACAACGAGTAAATGATTGTAAAATTATGGGCTACTTCAGAGATTTAGAAAATAGTATAGGCTGATGGATTCAAGAAAGTCATTAAAAAAAATATATAAATTCAATACTTGGCAGGGATAGACTTCTTTCAAAAGACAGTATAGTTTATCCTGACACCAATACCCTTAAGAGTCCATCCCATTAGCAGTGTCACTTCTAGTTCTAATCAGTGGCGAAACCAAGGGAGGGCTTGCATGGGCTAAAGCCCCCTTCTGGCCGCCAGTAGAATGTTGATGAAAGAGGCAGCAGGAGCTCTCAACCCCTGCTTCAATGGAGGGCAGAGAGAGAGAGAGAGAGAGGAGGGCTCATGGAAGAAGAAGCCCCCCTCCTCTTAAACGCTTTCCTTTTTTTTTTTTTTCAAATGTACCAAAACAACGATTTACTTAAATGAAACGTCGCCATTTTTATCAAAAGAAAATAAAAAGAAGTTTGAAAACAATAGCCCAGCCCAACATTTCTATTCTTTTCCATTTCCTTTGTAGCAACCCAGTCCAGCATCCCTACTCCACCAATCAAATTTTTTCCTTTTCTTTTTCATTTTCTTTTATTTTTTAAAAAGAATAATAATAATAATAATAATAATAATAATAATAATAATATAAAATTAAAATTCTCATAATTAAAGTTTGTACTATATAAAATTAAATTTTTCTATCCACAATTAAATTAACTTCCATAAAATACATAAATTAAATTAATTCTTTTAACTATAAATATAATATCTAACTTAAATAATTAATATTAAATTTGACTTAAATCAAATAATAAATCATCCAAAAACCAATTACTTCTCATAACATAAAATATATCTCATAAATAATTTGATTTTTCAAAATTAATAAAAACTCTTCTCATATAAATAACTTTGTTTCTCATAATTAAATACTTAAAATTAAATCAATTTACGTAACATTTTTAATTAAATTAACTTAATCAATAACTCAAATAAACTTAAACAATTTAATATTCTTAATATAAATTAATTAAATTTCTTAAATATTTATTTAACATAATATAATTAACATTTAAATCATTTAAATCATATACTCATATTAACTAAATTAATTTTACAAATTTCTTAAATATTTACTTAACATAGTTAATTCACATAATGTAATTAATATTAAAATCATTTAAATCATATATTCATATTAATTTAAAGTAATTTTCATAATTTTCTTAAATCTTAATAAAATTTATAATTAAATAATTAATTTCATATTTTTAAATTCTTTAATCATTAAATATATTTTCTTTATATATACTCATCTTAAAAATATTAAATATTATCACAGACTCATTTAAATTTAATTTTTTAAATATAAAATGTTTATTAAACATAACTTTTTAAACTTAATTCATAATAAATAATATAACATTAATTAAAATAATAATCTCTTTAAAAATAAAATCATTTCTCTTTAAAATATTTATTTATACATTAAATAATCTCCTTGAACACATTAAATATATCTAATAATTAATGAATTATTAAAATTACTATTTATATATATAAAAATTTTAAAAAATATTTTTAAAATAACTCTAGTTATCAAATTTTCTAAAATCAAATTTTTGATATTGCAAAAGACCCCTCCCCCTTCCCCAAAAAACAAAATTATTCTTACCTCTCCTCCTTTCTCACTCATCTCCTTTTTCTCTTCATCCCATCTCAATGTTGTCGCCACTGTTGATCACTAATAGCTTCAAGTAAGTGAGGCCCCCCGAAAAAAATCTTTAGTTCCGCCATTGGTTCTAATTATAAAAAAAAAAAAAAAAATTAAAAAGCCACTAAATGTCTAGAACAAAGAAAAAAGAAAAGAAAGGAACAAATCTATAAACAGAATGTTGCCTTCTAATGTTCTTCTCAATATCCATCAAGCACCAATAAAAGGCCAAGAAAGAGAGACATCTTTTCTCTCCATGCAAGAAACTCTTCCAAAATGATTACTACTGAGCTAAAGAAGGAAAACCAAATCATGCTCTATTTTTGTTGTTCTTTCTCTCATTTTCCTTTGCCTATTTGCTTCTTTTCTAAAAATGATTTAAATTATCAAAATTATTGGGTATACTCTTTTCTTTTTCAGTTTGATTTGAAGTTTTTGTGGTACAACATTCTTTATTTCTATTAAATTTTCTTTTTGTTATTCTTTGTTTCCTTTTGATTCTCCTTTCTGTCATGCCATGCATTGCCTATTTCACTCATTTGGTAAAGAAAAGAGACGATTCATTTGTGGTTTAGAAAACGCTCCTTATTAATGGTAATATCAAATTGGAGACCCTAATTTCTATTACGTATCATTTTATACAAATACATAACAGATGATATTTAAAACACTGCATCTATCCTCCCACTTCTGAAGTTGTCCATGGTCACTCCAAAGTATTGAGGCACCTTATCTTGTCTAAAACCCTTACTTTCAAGACCCCTTACTTCCTTGAATAATTTCTCATTCTTTCTTGCTTTATCAGCTTTTCAAACAATTTTTTTAAGAAAATGAAGTTTTATCAAGGAATAAGAAATGAGATTTCAGGGATAAGATATCCTCTTAGTCTAACAAAAAAATGAAGAAACAGAAACAAAAAGGTGAAAACTTACTCATGGTATAGACACTAATGCATATGTCACAAGAAAGCTAAGAAAATCAATTTATTCCATAGAATATCTAAAGCATGGCCTGTTTTTTAACGACTCTCTCCATCTAAATAATCCATAACATGGCAAAAAGTTTCACATTATGGTCACATTAGCATAACAACACATTGTAAACTCTTGTTGAATGCTTAAGCTTGTAAAACTTCTATATAATGGATGTTAATTCATTTTCACTCAGTGAAAGAGATTGCATAGACATTTTAGTGATGCTAAACCGTAACCCAAGGAAAAGAGAAAAAAGGGAAAGAGGGGCGGGTGTTGGATGATGAAGGGGAGCTATACGTAACTTAAGATCCAATAATAAGTATCCAACCCATACCTCCCATACCTATTAAAAGAACCACATGGTTAAAATAAAGTAACCATTAGTGAGACTTTATGCTATTTCAACCAATAGGAAAGAGTCTCATATGGCCGTATATTGGAAGTTGAGCTTAACATATCTAATTCCTTTTATCTAACAAAATGATGCAAATTATGAGTGGCTCCCAAATTAGCAAATCATAAATGTCAGATAAGTATAAGGTTATAGTCCATTCTCGATGATATACATATCGAAACAAATGATAAATCAACAAAGTATTGTTCTGGAATTATGTTGGCAATCTGTTAGAGACATCCATTTGAGCCCTAATCCAATAATTATTAATCCATTTGAGCCCTAATCCAATAATTATTAACGAACAACATTCCAATAATGGATGCAATACTCTATATTACTACAAGTAATCCCCTATGATTCACGCCCTTTTTTATCAAAACCTTCAAACTTAATTTTCAAAAGCTCATATAAAGCCTCCAAACATACCAAACTCTCCTAAAAGCCACCATAAAGTCAATTTTAGATGAAGCAGAATATGATTAAGTGTGAACGAGATGCAAATGTGAACCACTGCCTTACAGCATGAGATGACAGCGTATCAGGTTTTCTCATCTACAACAATTCCCTATGCTCATTCCATGGAATATCATTCCCTATGCTCTTCTAAAGCTCAAGATGTAACCAGATCTACTTAGAAGCATGGTTTATTCCAATTGGAACAAGAAGTAGATAAATAAATAAAGAGATTAAATGGGACTTACTACGACATCATGGACATTCTCTTTATTCTTTAACCTAGTTCTTTTTCTATCAAATTGGGGAAGAAAAATTAAATGATACCCGATTAATTTTTCAAAAACTGCAATAAGCATTTAATGCTAATTCCACGGAAGGGTCTTAAAACATAGAAGTCCTTACATTAGGAAAACTTTTGAATATAAACTTGGATTTTCAAAAACTTGTATGAAGATTTCCAGCTTTAATAAATGCTATCAAAATGATGATTCTAAAGTGTCTATGAAAGGGTGAAATGAAGAAAGAAATAAAATGGGACTTACTGCCCTTATGCACAACACAATCATCATGAGATAATGCCTAATTAGTCTTCTCACTGCAATAAGTTGTCGGTGCTCATCAGCATACTCATTGAGCAATAATGGCTAATTACTATGCCGGTAAGTCATTCATGAAGTATATTGAACGTATCAGGTGGATATGTTTTTAGTGCCTTTACTAAAGACTGGTCTCTTACTACTGAAGAGAAGACAAGAAGGTCAAAAGGATAAAAGAGACTAATTCGACAAGGTAAAATCACTAATCCCTATATCATTCAGATTTCTAGAAAATGGAAATTCTGACTTTAGTACTTACTTATCAACTAGTAAAAAATTACTTTGAAGACTCCATTTATGCCGTTCTTGGACACGTACATAAAGGCTTACCATACCAACACACAGACTAAAAATAAGAAGTCAAACTATATTCACCACCAAAAAATATAGAATTTAATGCTAAATTTCATTTCCTTTGTTGAAGAGTTAAACCAACATAATGTATCAAAAAATATAAAAAAAAATCAATAAACCGTCAATATAAATCAGAATGGGGCACTCTTCTTTTTCTTCCCTAAACAACAGAAAATCATAGCCATCCTTCATTCAATTAAATAAAGTCAATACTTCTTTATGTCAGTCACACATGCCATTGTTCATCTGCAAGCAACATTCAAACTCTTAAACATCTATAGTTTTCCCTTTTTTTCCAGAAAACAAACAAATGTAAGAAACCAAACAGACACTCAAAGGTTGGAAAGATTAAATTAGCGTGTACCCGTCTTTTGATGCGAATAACCGAGTCAAAAACCGCGCTTTGAGATAGAGAATCCTGAATGGTTTTTGCTATAGCTGCTTGTGCAATTCCCGACCGTGGCAAGGCAAATATTCTAAGCATAGCTGCCAAAGAAACTGATAGAATAGGCACCACTATTTTGTTACGATCACGACCGGGAATTACAACAAACACCAAGCATGACCAAAGCCATATTGGACAAAACCACTAAAATGGAGGCAATCATCAAATTCTGAAGCATCGAAACCCACATTGTCATTCCCTCCTACCTGTTTGACGTAATGTGTCAGACACAATGTGGGTTTCTTTTGAAGAACAGAATGCGATTATAAATTTAGGAATGCAGGGAGATTCAAGCCATTGAATATGGAGAGGGTATCTTTGATAGTCATTTGGTTTTTGGTAGGTTGTTAGGTTTCTGGTAACGGAATGGGTTTTTGCTTTGCTGGTTTATTTATTTATTTTTTTTAAATGGGGTGTTGATAGCGCCCCATATCTATTTTTGGCGCAAATTATACGTGGCATTTTTTTTTTTTTTTTGCGTTTTGTTTTTTTCCCCGGCAGAAAGGAACAGAATCCCTCATTACTCATGGAGGACGATAGACATCATTACATATCAACTTATATAATTCACTAGGAACGCTTACAAACCAACTTGGATTATACAGAAGTGATTCATTCTTTGAAACTCAGTCCGCTGCTCTATTGCACATCATAGGAATAAACTTCAACGAACACAACTCACACATCTTAGCCAATCTCTTAATGTTCTCCAAAACTGGTATTATCTCCCAAGGATCTCCTTACTTTGGTTGTCGACACACGTAATTACCACCGATGATTCAGATTTACAAGCTATCTTTGTCATAGATTTACAAGCTATCTTTGTCATATTTAGAGAGCTTGCAAGCCTGACTACGTCCATGAGAGCATAGGCTTTAGCAAGAAGAGGGGATCGACAAAATTATTTATGGACTTTACCACTAATCAATTTCCCTTCCTAATCCCTACACACAACTACAACCATAGAATTACTAGATTCGGTGTGACATGAAGTATCTGCGTTGAATTTGAATATACCAGTACTTGGACACTCCCACTAGGCTTGAGTTTGACAAAAGATCTTTCCCTTACTTGTGGACAGCTCTTGCCTATATGATAGACTACTTTCAAAACTCTCCATCTATGATACAGCCTTTTGAATGGTGATTTGGGGATCAATATCTTTATTGGAGAATGTTTTGTCGTTCCGCGCAAGCCATATAGCCTACACCACATGTGCAACTAACTCCATTCTTCCATGAAGAGCAAGGGTTGTCCTACTTCACCATTCACTAAAAGTTAAAAGATGGAGAATAATTAAAGTGAAATCCAAAAGGAGAAAAAATAATTAAAGTGAAATCCAAAAGGGGAAAAAACCATGTTGCTTTAACATGATCACAATATATAAACATATACATAGTAGTTTTTGCCTCTACTCTACAAACAGGGCAAATGTTTGAATTACTGCATTTCCTGTAAAACAAGTTATCAACAGCAACTAAATAATTTCCAGCACATACCCTAAACAAAGTTTTTCAGTTTTGCAAGGATATTAAGAGTCCAAATATTCCTCTAGAAACCCAGATCTTGCCCACTAGAAGAGGAAGATGCATTGAGACAACCAACATTCAATTGATGCTTTAGGATCAACTCATATCCCCTTTTAACTAAATACAACCCAATCTTGTTGTAATGTCAAACTAATTCATCATTTTGGATATTGTCCCCAACTATTATGTTTAAAATCCTATCTCGATCCTTCGGTCGGAAGAGTTGATTTAATAATTCCACTTTCCATGATTTCCTTTCAAGGTTAATGAGCTTTGAAACTATAAACAAATCACAACTTGTTGGTTTACGGGACGACACCTTAAAATTTGGAGCTTGAGGCACGCATTTATCTTCTCATATCTGAATCGACCTTCCATTCCCACATTCCACCGACTTCCAATTTTTATAATTTCTCTTCCATGAATAATGCTGCCCCAACATCATGTTGTCATGCTTCCTTTCTTTGCTTTTAAGAAGTCAAAATTAGGGAAGTAGATGCCTTTAAGGGTTTATGCTACCAAGGAATTTGGCTCAGATAGAATTCTCCAACATGTTTTAGCTAAGAGTGCTTCATTCAAATGCCTAAGATTTTTAAACCCCAGGCATTTGCACCAATGCACATCATTGTTATGCCCAGAGTTAGACCACCAAAATATTGCCAATATTTGCTCCATTTTAGAGATAATTCTTGATGGAAGCTTAAACAATGACATGAAATGAATCGGGATTGTTAGAACTACAGCCTTGATTAAGACTTCTCGTCGTGCAGTAGAGAGGAGTTTTCCTTTTCAAGAACATGGTTTTGCTTGCATTCTATCCAATAGAAACTGGAAAACCTGCACTTTTTGACTTGCCCCATGTAGACGAAACTCCTAGATAGCAATAAAGAAAAGAAGACTCTTTCATCCTTAGAATTCTCAGGATGGCTCTCCTAACGTTTACCCAGGTATTGGGCAAGAAGATCGCCTCTGATTTCTAAAAATTTATTTTTGTCCTGACGCTTTAAAGAAAGATGCTAAGATATGATTCAAATTATGTGCTTCTGATGTCGTTGCTCGACCTAGAATGAGGGTGTCATCTGCAAAGAGAATAATGTGATAATACTGGGCAGTGCTGATTAATTCTCATGCCATGAAAATGTAGGGTGAAAAGGGTCCCTTTGTCTCAAATCCCCTCTCGGTCTAAAGAAAGTAGTATGTTTTGTTTAGGTTTTTACTTTTTTAGTCATACATATAAGGTTTTAATTTGGAAATAACAAACTTATTAGTTTTCTAACAAACAGACTCTACGATTTAATTTTTTAGCTGCGATTTTTTTGTTTTGAAAGTTTTTTTTTTCAAATTCGAGTTTTAGATGCGATTGTTTTATTCTCAAAGTTTTCTTTTCATCTACGATTTTTTATTGAGAATAGAAACATAAAATTATAAAATTTTTGTCCAAGATCTTTTCTTTATTGAAAAACTTAGCATTTAGTGTCACAATCAATTTTTTTAAAATATATATTGATATAAGTTTTGTTCTAGTTTTATTGATATAATTTTTTGTTCGTGATTTTTTTTTCACATTCGTGAAAAGTATTCTGATAGCGATAGAAATATTAATGGATAAAAATATGGAAAATGATATTTTACATATGATCTCAGTTCCTGAAGTTGAATTATAAGTACATTATTATTGAACTCTATGTACATTAAAATTTTATTTCAATTCTAGTGTATATGTAGTTAAATACTAATTTACTATTTTTCAATACTGATATACTTGTTTTAATATTGATGTATATGTATATTTGGTATATTTATTTTGAATTATAGATATATTATTATTGAACTATAAGTATATTAAAACTTTATTTCTATATAAATATATATATATATATATATATATATATATATATATATATATATATATATATATATATATATATATATATATATAATTAAATACTAATGTACATGTTTTTTAATACTAATTGTTGTCCCTAGGCACCAAGAAGGGGGGATTGAATTGGTGTTTACAAAATTTAAAATAAGGATGAAGAGAAGAAGAGGGATTAGAAAGAACACAAAGATTTTATAGTGGTTCGGGCAAAACAATCCCTACATCCACTCCTCAATCACTCAATTGGGTATTTTACTAATTCAATGGTGTTTTTCAAGCTCACACCCAACTTACTACAACTTGTGTTTTGATGGCTAACACACAACCTTACAAT
>CATIWR010050194.1:0-31341 GCA_949677035.1 Omphalea diandra | reverse complement strand
ATAAATATATATATATATATATATATATATATATATATATATATATATATATATATATATATATATATATATATTCAAGTGCATATCAATTAACAGATTTCTCTTTTTTTCTCTCAAATTAATGGAGAAATTTTGTTGGGTTATGGATAGCGATGATGATAACCTGTTGAAAATGGAAGAGACATAAATAAAAATAATAATAAAAAAACCCTAAAACGAGAAAAATGCGTTAGCATTTGTAAACCTTTCTGGCATTTTGTAGTCCTTGGATTCATAAACAAGATACCTCCCCACACCTTCCACCAACTTATCTCATCATTTCTTCTTTTGGCTTCTACTGCATGCAGTTTTTATTGGTTTCTTTCTTTTCTATTCTCATTTCCCATTCAAGTGTTTAGTCTCTTTGACAACAAAATAGGGAATTTTTTTATTGGAAAGGAAATTTCCTTAGAATATAATAAATATAGAAAGCATTTGGTCAAATTCTTCCATTTAAAAAAAAAAATTGTGAAGGAAAATAAAATATCAAATATACTTATTTTATGTGTGATAATTTTGTTATAAACCAGAAGTAACATTGATAACAAATGGATCGGATCATTTTGAATTTTTTATTTTTGAGTAAATTCATATTAATTAATGGGTGTAAAAAATATTGCATGCAAAGATTGCTCAATTTTCAAGTTAATTATTAATTTTTTTATGAAATTTTTAATATTTATATTAATTTAATCAGATCAAATTTAAATTATCTTTAATCAAATTTTAATGGGTTAATTTTAAAATGTTGATTTTTTGTGTCTGAATAGATTATAAATTGAATGAGCTTGGTTAGATAAAAATTATCACTTTGTTATGTCTGTATATAAAATAAATTATACAAATGTGAAATTATCTTATTTTTTCATGAAAGAAAATTAATTTTTCTTGAGATGCCTAAATTTCATATAAAATATATATGTATTTTAATGTAGATTGTCCAACATATATATACGTCTGTAAGGGAGAGGGACGAGGTAAAAAAAAGAATTAGCATATTTTATAAAATTCATTCAATGTGAAATATAAATTATATGAGTGACAATAATTTCACTTAAAATATATCTAATAATATATCAAATTTAGGATAGTTGCCCAGCTTAAACTAATTAAAGTATGAGTAAAATTATGACGTGGAATACTGATTATTTAGTATTTATACTGAATAATAATAATCATTACTTATATAACAACTTAAAATCTATAAATTTAAACTTAAATTTTATAATACGTATTATTTAGTTAATTTTAACATTAGTTAACATAACTTAATACATATAAGATATTTTTATAATATTTAAAATACAATCATAAGATTATTTTTTTATTAATATATTTTTATAATTTTGTAATTAAAATCTCAGCGTAGCATATATTATGTTTAATGTTATATATTTCATATAAAACTATATAAATAACATATATTTATGTAAAAATATGTAAATAATATAAAAATTAGATCGTACAAGCCTTAAAGCATTAATAGATGAATGTGTTAAAGGAATATTTTGAAATGACAGGCTTGACCATTTGCTGCTAATTTTACTCAGATCAGTTGAACTTTTTTGAACTGACCATTTGCCACCTTTACCATTAGGAGATTGTGTTTCACCAAAAGAATATGAAGGCCAAGTTCTGTATCCCAAGCATAATCAACAGCAATAAACACAACAGACAAATTTATGAAACTTTCAATCACTGTAAAAGTAATTAGCAAGGTATATACAAGTGGTGTCATAAAAATAAGGGATGTTTCAACAAGTCGAATTTATTTTTTATGTGAAGAATAGAAAATCAAAATTATTATGTTTAGTACAAAAGCAGTATAGGTTACAAAAATTACTATCTTCAGTACAAAAAAAATTATTAGATTTAATTATTTTTAATATTTTTTAATATACGTGGCAATAATAATTAATTAAAAAAATTGACAGTAATAATTAATTAAAGAACATAACGTGTAACGGCAATAGAGTAAAATATGGAGTAGTTAAATATAAAGTATAGGCTGATAAAATAAGTACCAAAGCATGTTCAGTTGATTGAGATTGAGCTTTGCAGTTAAATTTTACAAACAGTAACTAGGAATTTTGATTTCATTTCTGTTAGCTTAAAATGTAACTTATCATGCACACTGGGCATACAAAGAACTATATCTTCGAGGATGAAATACATATGCAACCTGAAAAATGAAAGAAGAAAACAATGGACTGCAGTGAGGGAATTGATTGAGTAGGTAGTAGCACTGCTACCTATTCCAAATCTTTTTTCTAGCATCCCTTTCTTTGATTCCTTGTCCCTGATCTCTATTAATTCTCTTGTGGGTTAAGGGCCCTTGAGCAGCTGTGACCACTGGCTTCGTTATTCTCATGACCCTTGCAGCAATCTTAGGAGGGTCAGATTTTCTACTTTTGTTGTCATGGAAGGAATGTAAACCATTGTTCTCTATTTCTCCACTTCTGGATTGCCTTTTCTTTCTTGTCTCATGAAGAAAGTCATTTCCTTTTGGCAATGTAGAGCCATGACTTAACGGACGCTTTATGGAGTTTGAACTTCTTAACACATGAGACTCAATGTCAGGGAGGAATCCATACTCGGTTGTTGTACAAGTTTTTTCTTCATTAGGTGTGGCCTTTATGGTACTGCCAGAAAAGTCATGAGTTTGCATACAATGAAATTGTTTCTCTTGCTCTGTCAGCTTGTCTTCTAGCTCCTTAATCTGCCATAACAGACAGACTAATCATAACATCCATTTTCTTGAACTAATAATATGATATGTCAGCATTTTTTTAAGCAATTTGGTTACTAATATTTTCAGAATTCCTATTTGCTTGTTTGTTCTCTCAACTGGTATTTAATGAAAATTGAGGTAAAAAAAAAAAAACCTTTTGCTGAAGTAACAAGACCTCTGAGTTCTGATCCTGCTCCATCAATTTTCTCTCTAGCTCCTTCACCTAGAAAAAGGAAGCACAGAAAAATCATGCATCACATCAATTTTCAGTTCCCTGAAAAAAAATAATCCCGGAAATTACAAGGTACAAACCTTATTTTGAAGCATGAGGGCATGAAACTCAGACTCTTGTACTTGATCTTTCAGCTTGTTCTCAAGTTCTTTAACCTGTTGTTTGAAGTGAAAAAATTTAGTGATATTTCAGCTTTCCTTCTGATGTAATTGCAACTCGTTAAATAGGAAAATGCCAAGTCAGACTTAGAAACTCCAATGGAGAGTTTTTTAATATACAACTGCGTGGGTAAAATATCTTCTACAAAATGCAATTTCTAAAGATTTATGGTTACCAAAAAATTTAAAATTTAAATATTTCCATTATATATACACTTATAATTTAATGTTTGAGGCACTACCTTCTGTTGAAAAGTTCCAGAATCTGACTGCTGTCGCTCTCTAAGCTTGTTTTCTAGTTCCTTGACCTTCACCAGATTAGCAAGTTCTTTTTATCCACGAAATATAAAGCAGCAGATATAAGTAAATCAATAATAAACCAAGTTGAAAGCAACCTTTTGTTGGAGAGCATTGCAAATTTCTTCCCTCCCCTTTAATCTATCTGAAAGTTGTAAGACTTGCTTCTCTGATTGGCTATGCAAGTTAGACTTCTGTTCAAGTTGTCCTTCAAGTTCTTTGATCTTCTCTTGCTGATTCTTATAAATATAGTCTTTGCCTCTTGCTTTGTTCTCCAGGTTTTGTAAGTTCTCTTCTAGCTTCCTCAGTGATTCATCTTTAGATTTGGACTCCTGCCTTGCTTTATCAAGCTGTACAAGGAGAAGAATAAAAAGGGTAAATTATATGTATAATCTAATAAAAAAAATAACACCGATTGCAAAATAAAAACTGAAAAGTTGAACCAGATGCACTAAATTGCCAAACCCACCATCGCTTTCATCTTCTGAAGCTCGCTTGTATCAATTTGCTTCCTTGCAGGCCCCAACTCAATCCCTCGAACTCTAGTAGCAAAGTTTAATGAACTCAGAGTCTCGCTCAAGTCCAGCTCTGATGGGCTAATTTGCACAAACATCAATGTTTTGGAGTCACCTCCTATAACACATGAAAATTTTTTGATGCGCAAAGGCTTAAATCTCAGAATTAAACTAACCAAAGCCTAAACTCTTACACCAGAAAAAAAAAACATTCTATAATATGAGTTATTTACCTAATGAATCTTGAAGTAAATGTGTCAACTTAGAGTTCCTGAAACCAAATGGTGAACTTGTTATAATTTAGTATATTAAGGCTGATGGAACAACATATTGGATATCCACAAGTATCATAACCTGTATGGAATGTAACTACTTTTAGTTGCTAGAGGAAATATAACACCTCCAAGTACATTACCTGTATGGAATGTGACTATTTTTAGTAGCTAGAGCATATATAACATCTCCAAGAGCAGAAAGGGATCTGTTGATATTTTGAGCTTCCTTTAGTCTTTCTCCATAAACATCAGTTTTTGCAAGCCTCTCACTGCCTGCCAGGTCCACAAGCCAAAGTTTGCTCTTGGTGCATTCACCATTCATCAAATTCTTAGATTTTACCATTACACATAGCATACTGATTCAAAGGAAGAAAGTTAATGTTAGGTCAAATCATTAATCAGAAGGAAGCTTCTCAAGGTTAGGCAAAATAAAAATGAAGGAAATGGATAATGGAGCTATATACCAGTGAGATCGACTACTGTGTTCATTGACATTATTAGATCCAACAGCTCTAGCATTGCTTCCAGCCTGCAGTACATTCCAGACTTCCGCTAAGTTATTAACTTTAGCTTCTACAATTCCTGGAACATGATGGGAGCCTTCAGAAGATTGTTTTATCTCCAACCTAGAAATGCACAAAACGAGAATTCAGTGAAATTTGTGTCCTCATGCGATTTTTCCAAGCAAAGTCTCCCTTTCAGTTTACACTGAGTTTATGCTGTCAACTCATCCAAACTTCAAAAAGGTTTTACCAGCTCATTGAGGTTCAGCAACAAGTTGTTCATCTATAGAACTATGGTAACTTACTTCTTTGATGTTGGAGATGTAGCCAACAGGTCCCTGATTTGCTCATTGTAGACTTCAAGCACACTAACAGATAAACTGTATGTAAAAGTCTCACTCCTTTCCTTGACAATTTTAAATAATTGCTCAAGAGTCCTATAATTGACTCCCCTGTTCTGCTCAGTGCCCTCCATTGTAAATGTCTTTCCAGTCCCTGTTTGACCATATGCAAATATACAAACATTGTACCCATCCAGCACTGAGATCACCATTGGCGAGGCATCTGCAAACACATCGACTATAAAGGCAAACAAAAAACACGTTGGTTAATCACATGGGAAATGGCTAACAGTGTATCAATCATATGTGAAGCGCTCCATGCATACCTTGATTATCTTGTGGCGTGTAAACCCTGTCAAATTTAAAAGTCTTTTTGGTGGAGCCACCTGTTAGAATCCCAAGGTCCCCATCCTTTGCTGCATCAAAGTCAACAACTATTGTATGTCCGGCTGATATCTCTCCCTTACTTAACGGGCGACACCGACAGAATACCCTAATATTTCCTGATATTTGACATAAAGAATTGTTTATTTCAAGTCAGTTTTCCCCGTATAATGCAGCAAATGGATCTCTAAATCATGCAGGAAGTAGAGAGCAGAGAAGGCAACCTTTAGCCTCCTGAATTTGGTTATACAGATCCTTTCTCTTTGCTTGCTCTTCACTATACTTCGCCTTGAGATCCTCACATTGCGCAACTGCAGAGTGATTCAATGAGTCCATGCAAGTGCATAGTACAAAGTTGTGCTGAACAATTAATTATGTATAAGTGGTGTAGTTCAAAACTCACCTAATGCCTGAACTCCTGTAACCATTTTATTTAACTCAGGTATTGAATCAGCACATCCATGTGCCTCATGAGAAAGTTGAGCATGCTCTTCTTTCAGCATCTAAATATGATTAAATTGCATGTATATATGATGAAAACAAAAAAAAAAAAAAATGAAGACATTAATGGACATAAGGAGAATAAATTTTGATATATCATTTGTAACGAAAGTTTATAACATACCTTAATTTTTCCTTGTAAATTCTTTACTGCTGTTGCCCAATATTCTTTATCACATTCATACATGCTGGTAATTTTCTTCAGATCTTCCGATATTTTGCCCACAGTTTGATCTTGCGCAAGAGAAATGATATTAACGAATGCAACTCGAAAGGGCCCAAATGTCAGATAAACCTTAGTTCAACCTGAGCATAATCCAGGCAGTGATCCTAGGAAGATGCTCACTTAAACAGTATCTTTATTTATTTCCTTATAGTCGATATATAATAATCATTGTCTAGCTGGTCCTATGTAAGGTGAAGTAAGTCCTACATGAATCAGAATATTGTCACCCAATATGAAAATCTCCAATTAGGTACTTTCAGCATTCAGAACCGTAAATCAAGTTATTTGAACTCAGAATACATTTGCACAAAACACATCAGAACACTCAAGTTACTAAGTAACCAAGAAACTAAATTGACTATTTCAATTATATTAAATTGTGAAAGTATCATTGCTGGAGAAAGGTTTAGATGCTCTATAGAATTACCTAGAGAGCGTGTCTGAAAGTTCTTGTTATCAAGTTCCATTCTGACCTTCTCCAGCTGTTCATTTGCTGCAGTCAATGACATCCAAGCTTCATGGCATTCATTTGTCTTATTCTGGCACTCTGTAATGAGTTCTTGTATCTTCTTTTCATATTTGTCAGTAACTTTTGTTCGCATGAGTTTCTTCTGCAGCCCCCAAAATAGTAGGCCAAATAAGCAACAGTTCAGAAGCTTCAAACTAAAAATCTTTTTCATATGGATACAAATCTAACCTGATCTGAAGAAACTTCTATTTCAGCATCACAGTTGTTGCATTTAAGATAATCTTGCAACGCATGACTAACTGTGCTTATTCATAAAAGAGCAAAATTTAGAAATTTATACTATATTGAGCTCAGACTCTTAACTCTAAAGGATAATTTTGACCCACTTAATTAGCAAATGTATTACCTGATGTCTTTGGTGCTTTCCTTATGCAGATTCCGCTTACAACTGGGCTTCCAATAATTCCTTCAAATCTAATTACAAGTACTCCATCCTCTTTCACCGACACCCTTGAGTCAACTAATTGCAATGGTTTATTGGCTCCAACAACAGAAAATATATCAAACTCTGATAGGACCTGTCATTTTCCCAAAAGGAAAAGAAAAATCTAAGCACTAATTTTCATATACACCTGAAAGTAGATCCAGATAGAAAGATCAAATTTTGCAATCAAAGCATTTTTTGCTTAATGGACTTGCCTTCTCTTCCTGCATGAATACATTAAATACTCTCATTCCTCTAGGCCCATTTGTGTTTATAATCTCCGCAAAATGAAGATCAACAAAATAGCACCCACAAGGAAGATTATCGAACCGATAGCAAAAGTTACCCAATCTTGCAGATTGATAGACGAATGGAAAATCGCCAGTCTCATTTATAAGCTCATTGGTTCGGAAAACATTCCCTCCTTCAAAATTGGTGTCACCTGAAAATCTGATAGCGGAATCTCCTTCAATTGAAGCGTCACCTCCAGCATTTACAAACATCACAATTTCATCTGGTCCATGGAAACATTGATCATTTTAGCAACCATTTCCCACAAGTACTGAAATACAACTAAGCTGGTAGGCCTAAAATCCGTACCATAATTTCTAAAATAGTATAGTTGACTACTTATTGTTAACCATATTTCAAATATAACATTAAAAAAATACAACTGAAGAAAATGAAGGCTCTACTATTAAGGATTATCTATTCTCCAACCTTTATCAAGTATTGTCCTTTATTAATCAACGTTTCCTAATCAATCAGGAAAAAAAAAAAAGAAAGAATTTGCAGTATAAAGTACTAACCTTTATAATTGCATCTTGCAAACCCAGATGGGATTAATCTTGAATTGGAGTCACAAAGCATAGAATCAACTAAAGAATCCCAACCTCCATCAAAGGCAGAATCTTTGTTTTCTTGGTCCAGCTTCGCATCTTTTTCCCACTCAAAAACCCTAGAAACAGAGGGGACTGGGAATAGGGATTCCGCGTTTTGGTACAAACTGTTGAATTGGCTATCCTCCATAAAATCAGGGCTTTCTACTTGAATTGGTTAAAAAATCTGAGAAAGAAAAGCTGGCTTTCTACTTGAATTATACAAAAATTTGAAAAAGAAAAGCTTTCTTGAATTAGAAATCACCAATTTGTTGGAAGAAGAGTAAAAATCGCTGGTGTTTTTTTGTTTGTTAGATTTGCAGCGAGTGCGTGGATTGGACAATGTTATGTTCAAATTTGAATTCTTTGTGACCGTTGGAGCCTTTACCGTTACTTACCTTTTCTTGACTTGCAGGTGTGGCTACAGCGCAGGGCGTGGCTTTCTTCAGACAATAGTTGATTTTCCAGGCTTTGAACTCGTTGGGCTGCATTCCAACAAAAGAAAAACCCATTGGACTGGAAGATCTCTTTCCAACTAGAGTTAAGGACATACCTAAAAAATAGTTTAATAAAACAAATAGTTTTTAAATACATCTCACGCAAAAATAGTTTATAAAAATACTTCGTTATAACAATAAATTATAAATAAACACTTTTTATCCTTTCATGAATCCACTCCATAAAAAAAATTGCATATTTGTTACTTAAAAACTAAGAAATAATCTTTTTACTTTAATCAACTAGATTCATCAAATTAAAAAATAATGTTTGGATGAGTGGTTTATAATGAAAAGAAATGAAATAGATTGGTTTGAGAAAAAATTTGGTGTTTGGATTGAAGGATTTGGAGTGGAGTGGAATGGTTTGGTAAACCCTTCCTGACCCTTTCACAGCAACAAACCGGCTGAAAGAAATTTGGACATTGAATTACATATTTGTCCTTCACTCAAATTCATAACCAATATGCAGTTGTTCCTTACACAAGCTGGTCTTTGTAACATAGGACGAAGTTGATGTTGTTGTTATGCATTTGATAGTATAAATATAATATGATTTATTGAAAATATGTATTATAAAAATATAAAATAATTGGTAGATTTTCCAAACATAAAAATATATATTAGAAGGGTATTTTTGGTTGGGTGTTTAAATTTTTAATTCATAAATCATATTTAAAATTAATTTATTTTCTTAATTAAAAAGTTTTTACTTTTCAAACTATTTATATTTAATTTTTTATCAAAAATTATAAAAAATTAATTGTTCACATTTTTTGTGAATTAAAATAAAATATAATTTTTGAATAATAACAGTAAATTTTTATTTTAATATTAAATATGTGATAAATGAAAAATAAAAGAAAATTATATTTGCATATATAAGGGTATTTTTGTCAATTTAAAGTTAACATTTCATTTCATTCCAGTGTAAACAAATAAAATTAATTTCAAACCATTCATTTCCATTCCTACCATCTCAAACATAAATATAATTTAACACTTTCTTTCCAAACCAAACCAATCTATTTCATTCCATTAATAACACTTACAATCCATTATAAACCATTCATCCAAACATAGTGTTAAGAACATACCTACAAAATAGTTTAATAAAACAAATAGTTTTTAAATACATCTCACGCAAAAATAGTTTATAAAAATACTACGTTATAACAATAAATTATAAATATACACTTTTTATCCTTTCATGAATCCACTCCATAAAAAAAATTGCATGTTTGTTATTTAAAAACTAAGAGATAATCTTTTTACTTTAATCAACTAGATTCATCAAATTAAGAAATAATGTTTCCAAATTGATTTTTCACAATTTTTTTTAAAATTCATTTATATTTCTTGATGGATCAAATTATTTTCAAGTTTATTCACGTTTCTTGATAAATTAAATCAATAAAAAATATATTATTTCTCGCACACAATTTCAAATTTATAAATCTATTATAGAGAAAAAATTCTTCATATTATATATTTCTTACTCTAAAAATAGTTTTAATATGATTTTTAATATTTGTTTTATTATATAGAATAACAAATCAAGAATTTTGATATATTGTGGATAAAAAACAGTTAAAAAAGAACAAATTTGAGCTCAAAAGTAAACATAAAGGAGAGAGAAAATCGAGTTACTAGAGGTTGAAGACGATACTTACGTTTCATTGTTCTTACACAGTAAAATGTTTACAAATAATTTATTATTCGTTAATTTTTTTATTTATCACCTGTCATTCTTCTTACACTGTAAATATTTACAAATGGTTTATTACCGGTTTATTTTTATTTATCACTAGTTTACAAATATTTTTTTTATAACAACATCAAATAATATATATTTATACATAGTAATCTATTTATTTTTATTTTATTTTAGGTTTTTACCAGTTCAAATTTTTAAAAATCAATTATAGAAAACAGTTTCCAGAAAAAATATTTATTTTAGATTTATTTTATGTTTATTTTTGATTTATGTAACAATAGATAAACAAAAGAAAGAAAAATAACAATTAGAATGTAAATATTATTTTCAACCTCTAACATATATGACTTTTTATTTATTCATAATTGATTTTAAACTCAAAAATTATTTTAGATTTACCATCGAAATTTTTAAAAATTAATGATAGAAAAAATGTTTATTTTAGGTTTATTTGTATTTACTTTTAATTTATGCAACAATTGATAAACAAAAGATAAAAGAATAATAATTGTAATGTAGACATCATATTCAATATCTAATAAACATGATTTTCTCTTTTCATAACTAATTTTTAGTTAAAAAATATTTATTTGTTAATATTTTTCATCTAAAATGCATAAAAACTCATGTTTTTTTTTGCTAAACAACAATAACAACAAAAAAAAAAACTATTAAATCTTAGAAAACAAAAATAAAAACTCACATATATCTCTATTTTTCTGATATTTTTTAGAGACAGAAAAAGAGAAATCAAAAAGCGATAAATCATATATGAAAATTAAAAAATCTAAATAAAAATAAAAAAACAAAAACAGAGTAAAAATAGTAACAATGCAATTGAAAAGCAATGACAGTGCAAAACTAAATGATGCAACAAATGTGCAATTATAAAAAACAATAGAAGACAATGAAAAAAAGTAAATAACAATATATCAAAATGTCTTTTTAGAAAACGTGAGATATAAAAGTCTTTAGGCAAAAAAAAAATGTTGTACCATTTCAATTAACCTTCCAACTTGTTACTCCAATTTTATTCTTAGCAAATGCATTGAATAAAATATGAAAATTAAAATGCTTTCTTAAAATACTTCCATACTTCCATGTTAGCTAGAAAAAAAATATGGAAAATGGATTTATGAAATATCAATCAATTTATATTATTAAATCTGGTCTCAAAATTTTGTTTTAAATAATTGCTTGATATTTTATTAAATAATTATATATAAAATAGTTACGTATCATTATTTTATGTTATGTAATAAAAAATTACCATATGAAAAAAGATATTCTAAATAGAAAATTAAAAAAAAATCTAAACAAGAAACTCAAATCATATAAAAAGAAATTTATAAATAGAAAATTAGAAAAATCTAAATAATAAAAATTTCAAATAATTTCTAAACAAAAAATTAACAAATCTAAAAAGTAAAAATTTATTTAAACAGGAAACTAAAATTTTATTTAAGCAGAAAACCAAAATTAAAACTAATTTCATTTATTGTTCAAAATTCTAAATATATAAAAGCTAACGAGAGTATAATGGTTAAAGGGTCAAACAAGTCTTTCAACTTGTAACAGAGTGACAAAAGAAGATGAAATAAACTTTTTTATCAAAATTCTCTTTGATCTTATATTATTTTGTTATAAAAGGTCAAAATATTGGTTGATGAGGCGCTTATAGTAGAAGCAAGTTAGAAATCGCATGAAATGTATTTTAATATAAAAAATAACCTTTATGTCTTATTTTAAGTATGTTAAATAAATCAAGGAAAATATAAAAAACAATTTGGAAAGTCTCCCACCTACCACCCGCATTTAGAAATGCTAAAACCAATGGGTTAAACAACTTTGCTTGTTAATGGGTATTTCAAATGAAGCATTTCCATAATTATTCAGTAACCTCTCCTTCCATTATTCTAAAATCTGAAAATTCTCTTAATATAAAAAGAACCAAATTGTTGAAGCAAGGAGAATAGAAGTTTGTTAGTTGAAAGCAAAGTTGCTCTTGTCATTTTAGGTTTTTATTAATAATAGTAGCCATCTACATAGGGGTGAAATTTCATATGCATTATGGTAGCTATTTTGTGAGGGATCCTAGCTTAAGGTACGTGAATAGAGCAGTGAGGGATTTCTTTGTGAATGATGTGAGTATAATGAATTTTTCACTTATAGCTAATTGGTTTATATCATTGGGTTATACAGGCATGTTAGGGCTTATGTGGATAAGGTAGAAATCTGGTAGTTTGATTCATCCCTTAGATTTTCTATAATGATGATGGGATGAATAACATGCTTAGTTTGGGTTTGTTTGATGAATACATTGACATATACTGTGATGGACCCCTTTTTCCATTGTTAAGGATGGTTGATGCTTGTAATGTGCAAATTGATGATGCAAATAAGGGGATAAGTGAAATGGATAATGTTAATTTGAGTGTTAATGTTGAGGAGGTTGATTTGGATTTAGGGGACAACATGGATAATGTTAATGTTGATATTAATTTAGATGAAATGGATGATGTTAATGTGAGGATAACTGAAGTGGTGATGTTAATTTGGGTGATGTTAATATTCATATGAATGATAAGTTAGGAGACAATGAGAATGTACAAAATGCAAAAAGTATGAGGAATTTAGGAAGTGGGGACATAGTTAAGAAGGTACAAGAAGTATTAAGGGTGAATAAGTTAGTGCGTAAAGAGGATGAAGATGAAGATGATTACTTTGTGATTGGGAATGAAGTTGATTCAGATGTGAGTGATGGGGAGCTAACAGATGCAAAGGAAACAATGACAAATGAGGCAAAATTAATTAAGAAATAAGAAATCTACAATGCATATTCAAATAGTGATAATTCATCTTCAAACGGGGATGGATCAAATAATGATGGTAACAATGTAGAAGAAGGAAACTCATCGAAGATTGATCTAGGACCTAATGAATAGTATAATGTTGATAAAGATAAAGATGCAAAAGCTTTAGTGATGGAGATTAGAAAGGAAAGTAAAGGTAAGGTGTATTTTTATCCAAGTGTTGTTGATCCAAGTTTCATGGTAGGCATGATTTTTACCAATATTGATTGACTAAATATGTAATTTCTAAAGGATATGATTCAAAATTCTTAAAGAATGACAAAAATAAAGTCAGTGTTGTTTGCAAGTTTCTTGGATGCCCTTGGATATGCTATGGAAGTTAAGATGGGAAGATAAAGGACTTCAAATTTTAAACTTACATTCCTCAGCACATGTGTTACAAAGTGTATGAGTGCAGTTTGATTACACATAACTTTTTGGTTAAGTACTTTCATGACACACTTAAGGAAAAATTAAATATTAAGTCATATGATTTTACTTGTGAAGGTTAAGAAAGAGATGAAGTTTAATGTTCACAGTAGGAAAGTTAAAAGGGCAAAGAAAAATTGCTTTACTAAATTGCATGAGAATGATGTGGAATGCAACTGAGATTTTTTTAACAAATCCTCAAAATACATGCATTATTCAAGCAACCAATCAATAAAGGGAATTTGGTAAGTTTTATGTGTGTTTTGATGCCCTCACAAAGGTTAGAAGAAAGGGGTGTAGAAGAGTCATTAGTTTTGATGGGTGTTCTTAAAAATAATATATAAAGGTATGTACTTTGAGTGCAGTTGGTCAAGATGGGAAGGACCAAATATTCCCTATAGCTTAGAGAGTTATTATCAAAGAGAGCAAGGACATCTTGAGGTCATTTTTGAGATTATTACTTAGGGTTGAAAGATGGCAAAGGATTGGCAATTGTCTCAGATATACATAAGGTAAACTTTAAACATATCTAATTTTAATATTATTGAATGTTATATTAAGTACTTGTTAATATGTGCATCATGTTTTCATGGCAATTGGGTATTTTTCCTATAATCATAGAAGTTCTACAACTTGTAAAGCATAGGTGGTGTGCAATGCACATTTATGCTTGATGGCAAAGGAGATGGAAGGGCATGAAACTGGATAAACAATTATGGAGATGTGCCAAAGCTCCATATTTTGAGTTGTTTATTGATAATCTATAAAAACTTGATAAGCTAGCTTTAGGCAGTGATGAGCATTTACTAACTTACCCTTTACATGTATGGTCACAAACATTTTTTTTCATTTGACACTCACTTGATGTTGTTGCTAACAACATGTGTGATATTTTAATTTCATAATTTTGCATGTTAAAAATAAGCACATTGTGAGTAGGCGTAACCAAATCAAAATTTCATGTATGCTTGACCAAATCAAAATTTCATATATGAATAGATTGGTCACTAGGGAAAACAAAGTTGAGAAATGGCCTACTAGGTTTAGTCCTAGTTGCATGAAGAAGGTAGAGAATAGTATGAATAGGGCATTCATGTAAACTGTTTAGTGGTGTGGGGCATAAGGCTATGAGATTTCTTAGGGAAGAGAAAGACATTATGTTAACCTTTAGAAGAGTGTTTGTAGTTGTAAGTCACGTAAGCTTTCTAAAGTACCTTGCCTCCATGCTATATGTGCAATATTTCATGTTAGACTTGAAAGACTTTATTTTAGAGTTTTATTCAAGAGTCGCTACAAATATAAGATAAATGCTATTAAGGACATGAGAATGTGGCAAAATTTTGGAAAGGTTATTATCTTACCCCTTTAGGTTCAAAAGCCAAAAGGTAGACTAAAGAAGGCTAGAAGAAAGGATCTAGAGGAACCACAAAATGACATGTAGTATTTGTAAGATGAAAGAGCACAATAAAAAGGGTTCCAAAATATCAAAATAATAGTGATGATTAATTGTAACAATGTTTTTGTGTTAATTTTTTTACTGTTAATTTTAATTTGAGTATTGTTTCTTTTTAGGTCACTTTTAGTAGGATGTAAGGGAGTTTAACTTCTGAAAGGGGACAAGTTTCATAACAAGCAGTTGGATTTGAAGTTGGTGTTTTGACTTTGTGCTTAGTCCTACTAGATAGTGTTATGACTTTGTAGTATTTTGGATATGTATTAATTGCAATTGTTGTGTTTATGTAGATTAGAAGTCACTTTTTTACAACAAACAAGAATTGGTAGTTAAGAATTTTTAATGAAGTAAAATCCTGCACTACCATCAAATTCAGATACAAACTCCAGTTGAAAGAATGTGTATGATGTCATTATTGCTAATTTAGATGCAAACAAAAGGAAAAAAGTTTATGACTACAAATAAAATAGTCAAGGCTATAACTAAGAGAATTTCGAAGGCCAAACCTATTCAAAAAAGGTTATTTGATGTGAGTTATGAAGTTATGTATTTTAATGTGGATATACACTATTTTTATATGTAATTCAAGTAATGTGGATATTTTGTTATACTACCTATGTTGTTTAAATAACACTATGACAACATACAAAGATTAATTGTGCTTCTAGAGGAATATAGAATTGTTGGATAATTGGAACCACTTGTACCTATGTTAGGTCATCTAAAGTATGGTAAATTTGAAGTTGAAGGACTAAAATGAAAAGGGAAGAAGGTAGTCATAGGTTCTACTTTACAAGCTGAAAGAGAAAAAAGGATCAATATGCTAGGAAAGCATGACATACAACTGGGGATGAAACCTAGATAGATTAATTAAGGACATCGCAAAAAACATTGAAAACTATTTTTGGACTTATTATTTTGGATACGTGCATAGTTTCTTTTTTTGGTTTTTATAAGTTTAGATGTTCTTTGCATAGTTACAAATTAGGTGCACATAATGAGGGGGAGGTGTACATGACATTTGCAATGCCAATTGCTTTTTTTTTTTTTTTTAAGATGGCATTTTGATACTACATAGAGTTATTAGTTACATAGGCCAATTGTAATGTCCTTGATCGATATATCTAAACTATAATGTCCTTGATCGATATATCTAAACTATGGATGTTTTTAATGAAATGCAATTTTTTTCTTTTAGTTTCAAATTTTATATGTTAGCTTTTTTATTTCATTGTAGAAGGATTAATACAAATCAAAGAATGTTAGCTTCTACATAACCAACAAATGTTCTATTTGTTAGATTTTTTATTATAGTCAATATGAATTAAAGACACAAGATAATAATATCCTAGTATGAATCAAAGACACAAAGAATTGAACAAATGATTTTCATTATATTAAAACTCGAATCATGCTTTTCAAAAGCTAGCCAACATCAAATACTTTTTAAGGCTTCAACAGTAGAGAATTGAACAAATGCTTTTCAAAGCATGCCAACAAAAAACTCAAACACAAAACATATCCAAAGCTACTAAACCTATTTCTTCAAAGCTAACACAACAACTAAAGCTACCATTAATCATGATGCAATAACACATTCTAACAATACATTGCTTTAGCATCTTATTCTCCTTCATAACTTCAATTAATTCTTTTTTTTTATCAATCTTCATGACATCGATATTCTCATTGTCAATTGCATTTTCATTGCTTAAATCATCATGACAAGTCTCAACTCTAACAAATTGTATTTTGGTCTTCCTTAATTTATTCCTCAGTGATCTAATGACTTCTAAAGCTCTTTTTAGGAAATGACCATCGTCTCATTTAAAATACCTACATTTTCCCCTCTACAGTAATAAATTCACATAATTTCAAAAAAGAGTTAATAAAAATAGTTTCAATAATATTAATCAAGAATTGATAAAATTGATGATAAAAAAAAACCCCAACAAAAAAGAATTGATAACTCCAGTAATAAAAAAGAATTGATTTAGTAGATGAATCCCCAAATAACTGCAACAATAAAAAAAAATTGATAAAATTATTTTAATTTCCCCATCCTTACCTTGCAATCAATCTTTGGATTGAACTAATTTGGGGAAAATTTTGTTGTCAAAGTGAGACTATCCACAATGAAACTTCTGGTCACTGCTTCCATAGCAAGACAATAGTAGAAGTGAGTGCTTCAGGTGGAGAAGCTTTGATGCTCTCAACCTGGCTTGGATCATTTGACTGTGGCTTCATGTTTTTTATAATCGTAAGTTCGATCACAAAAGTCCAAATCAAGGTCTCCATCTCGCCTTATTAAATAAGTTCAGGTAAATCTACATTTCAGAAGTTATAGGTATAGCTCAAGAGATGAGATTGGATTTAGAATTAGAATTGGCTATGCATCATCTGAAACTAAATAAGTTTCAGGGTTTTAATTTAGGAATTTAGGATTCTTTTAGAAACTTTAGGGATTTTAGAGATTTAGAGATTTAGAGTTTTGGGAAAAGTTTTGTTTTATTCAGGTGCAGTTGAGTCTAGTTCTTATTTTAGGGTCCTAGCGGCTTTGTTTTTTAATATTATTTTTTAATTTTCTCAGTTTATCTCTTAAAAAATTGATTTTATAATTAATAATTTACATTTGTAATGCACACACTTTTATTGGCCAATAGTTTAGTTTTTTATGTCGAAATAATATAAGATCAAGAAAATTTTAATAAAAAATGTCATTTTGTTCTCCTTTGTCACTCTATTATAAATTGAGAGACTTATTTATTACTTTAATCATAAGATTGTTTTCCATAAAACAAAAAGTGTATACAAGTCTCACACCTAGCTTCTGACAAGAAGAATGAGCTTGGGCTAATATGTTACTTCTGCTAGAATTATCAAATAATTTAAACACAAAGTAAAAGCTTGTAAGGAAAAAATGGGCTAATACAACTATAAGTGAAAATTTTATTTCAAATCTTAAGCTCTATTGGTTTCACAAAAAATAATTTATTTAAAAAAAATATCTTTTGAAAAAATATTTTTTAAGTAAAATTTTTTTTATGTTTGGACCACACTATAAAAAATATTAATTTTTATTTTAATTTATAAAATTATAACAAAATTTTTATCATAAATATTTTTATATTTAGACTATTTATTATTTAAGGTAAAAAAATATATTAAAAATAAAATTTTTTTTATGGGTTTCACTTATAATTGGTAACTATTGTCGATCGACGATAACCAATAATAAATATCAATAGTCAAATATGACTAATAATAGTAAATATATATATTTATATAATTTCTTTTTATATAGATAAATGATCAAAATTTAGAAAATAACTTAATTTTTTTTACCAGAAAATATTTTTTGTTAATTAACTTTTTTAAATGCACTAAATAAAAAAAAACAAAAAATATCTTTTGCGGATCAAAGGGGGCTTAGAGTTGATTCGATTTGATATGAAAGTTGGGGGGCCGGATTGAGCATTTATCCATTCCCTTTTGTAAAAAATAAAAAGCCCAAAAAATTTTTAAAATCAAAATCCCTATATTTCATAACCGGTGATCAAATTCAGAACCCTTGAAATTGAGCACACAAAATTCACTCCTCACCTTTGGTTCTTTTCCCGGTAATTGAAGCAAATTCAGCGACCAGGAATGGAAGAAAACCAAATAAAAGAGCGCATGAACCAGTACAAGATGCTTCCACCGGAACCAGGAACATTTCAAGATCGCGAAGACTTAATCAAGTACGTGCGGGACCACGGAGCTAACCAAGGCTACGTTGTAACCATAAAGAAATCACGAAAGAACAGGAGGGTAATCCTAGGATGCGATAGAGGCGGCGTGTATCGAAACAGGAGAAAGATCGAAGAGAGTCAACGGAAGAGGAAAGCATGTTCGCGGCTGATTAATTGTCCATTTGAAGCGATAGGTAAGAAAGAGGATGATGTTTGGGTACTGAATGTGAAGAATGGAGAGCATAATCATGAGCCCCTGAAAGACATGTCTGAGCATCCATACAGCCGGAGGTTTAGCGAAGAGGAAGTTAGGCAGATTAAGATGATGACTGATGCGGGGATAAAGCCCAGGCAAGTATTGAAAGCGCTTAAGCAGAGTAATCCTGAGCTGCAGTCTACGCCTAGGCATTTGTATAATCTTAAAGCTAAGATTCGCCAAGGGAATTTGTCAGGTCAGACGGTGAATTCTTTTCTTTTTTTTTTGTGTGTGTGTGTGTGGAATTTGTAACTAATCAATTTGCCTGTTTGGTTTAATATAGGTGTACTGCTTGTTATGTAGTTGGTTTGGATAAATTGAAGAGTTACTATAAAGAAATTGATATGAAATATTATTTGTATTTGTTTTTCCACAATTGGTTCCCTTTGCGGAGAAAAGTGAATTCGCATTGTTATAATCCTAAAGCTAAGATTCGCCAAGGGAATTTGTCAGGTCGGACAGTGCTCCTTGTGTACTCCTTGTTATGTAGTGTGTGTGTGCACGTTTGTTTGTTTGTTTGGAATTAGCAACTAATCAATTTTGCCAGTTTGTTTTAATATAGGACATGTGCTCCTTGTGTACTCCTTGTTATGTAGTTGTTTTGGATGAACTTAAAAAGTTACTAGAAAGAAATTGATATGAAACATTAATTTGTATTTGTTTTTCCACAGTTGGTTCCCTTTGTGGAGAAAAGTTTAAAGTCAATTTGGATAATTAGGGATTAAGCATTATGTTTTGTGACCCTTTTGACCATTAGGATTTCTTATGCATATGCAACGTAGTTAATATTTTTATTGGAATAAATTGAAGAGTTACTGGGAAGAAATTCATAGGAAATGTTTTCTTTTCCCCTTCAATTTTGGTTATGAAAACTCTTATGTTTTTTCTCTCCACATATTTTGTACCTTATTGCAGAGAAAAGTTTTAAGTCATGGAGGCCTAACAGATCTGTTACTGTGAACGCCAGCACTGATCCCACTGGAGGGTCAGTAACGCAAAACAACCAGCTCGTATGGTTTGATATATTTGGATTCACTAACTTTTATTATTTATGTGAATCAATGATTGGATGAATTTGGACAAAGACCTTATCTTGTGGAATAATTGCAGTTAAAAGTTCCTAATTTTATTGGAGGAAAATTTGTAGAGTCGCAGGGGTCAACAATCATTGATGTGATAAATCCTGTAAGTGAACAAATATATGTTCTTTTCTGTCTCTTGATAGGGATATTTTGGGTCGAAGTTTTTTTTTTTTTTTTCCTAGAATAGAAATTATCTCTACACTTAAGGTTGTTTCTCAAGTTCATTAATCATCTATGAGCGTCTTTTGAATTAGGCTACACAAGAAATTGTTTCTCAAGTTCCATTAACCACCTATGAAGAGTTCAAAGATGCAGTTATTGCAGCCAAGAAAGCTTTTCCTTCATGGAAAAAAACGTCAATTTCCACTCGTCAACGCATCATGTTCAAACTTCAGGAGCTAATTCGCAGGGATATGGTCGGTTTACCAATACTATGTGGTTATCATCTTTTTTTTTATTTTTTATTTTTTATTTTTTGTTGGGGGGGGGGGGGGGGTGGGGGGTGGTTAATTTGTTATTATCTTGATGTGCCCAAGTTTTCCCAGGATAAGCTTGCAATGAATACTACCTTGGAACAGGGTAAGACGCTCAAAGGTGCCCAGGGTGATGTCCTTTGCGGTTTAGGTTAGTATTTATAGATGTTTCCTATAATCCTATTGCCATTTTCTTCTATGTTTTGACTAGATTGATTGCACTTTGATTCCTAGCTATTTAGATTAATTTTTTTGCTTATTTATTCATATAGAGGTTGTTGAGCATGCTTGTGGAATGGCAACATTGCAAATGGGTGAATTTGTTCCTAATGCATCTGAAGGAATTGATACGTGCTGCATCAGAGAACCACTTGGTGTTTGTGCTGGGATATGCCCTTTTAACTTTCCAGCAATGATTCCCTTGTGGGTATGTTCTATGATTTCTTCTTTCTTTTCTTTTGCAATTGTGTATCTTTCTTTTCCTTGTTTTTCCTCCCTTCCAAGATTGTGAGTGGTGAAAAGATACTGCCTCTGAGATTCTAAACCTTTTATTGTTCCTTGAATTTCACTCACCTAGGAAAATTTAGCTGACTTAACTAGCCTTTTTGATATTTTACTTTATCTTTTATCATTGAAAATATGAAATCTGCATATTATAATAGTCCTTTAGCACAATCTGAAGTAAAACAAGGAGAGCAAATTTTTTTGCTCTATAATTGTTCATCATTTTTGCAGATGTTCCCCATTGCAATTACATGTGGAAACACGTTTGTTCTTAAGCCTTGTGAAAAAAATCCTGGTGAGTTTATGATGTTTATATTGTTCTCTTATGATTATTTTTCGCAAATTGAAGATTGTTGGATTTTGCAGCTTTTATTGGATGAAAAGAATTTCATTTGGTCAAAATGAAGTGAATTATGTTTGTATATGAACTCTATAACTTGGAATTTAGCTTCTATTATGGCAATATGTGTAATAGGATGTGAAATAGTTTGTATGGATTGCATGAAATAAAAAGGAAAAGGGATCTTTCATTGCATAAGTATCTTCCACCTAAGTAAATCTCTGGCTTAGAATGAGAAGTGAGTTTGATAAAATTTGCACCACATGATTTTTTTGTCATGTTTCCTGATAGCTGATTTAGTGACTGAAAGGTTTAATCATGATGACATCTGCCAATGAATTATCTGGAACAGCATATACATAGAGGGACCAGATAATTTTCAATATTCATGGTTGACTTTTTTTCAAAAAAAATTCATACATGCATTTTTTTTGCTAAGGAATATTTACCTATTGGACTTGAATTTGTGAAATGTATGACATAGTGCACGTCTAAAAGTTACCTTTATTGAGAAATGGGAGCTTCCCAGAACAGAGAAAATAGAATGGAACTATTTTTCTCCTTGTGAGGGAGCAAACACCCTTCTGAGCCTTGAAAAAATTTGAAAAATCTTATCAGTTCTAATCTCATTTCTATACTACAAGGCTGCATAAGAGAATGGAATATTACAATTCGCTGGTTTGAACTGCAAAAAGCAATGCAATAAAGGTGTAAGATGATTGCAATAGGCAAAGGTTTGCTAAAGATTGATGCTTTAGCCTTAATGTTAGGTCCTATTACTATGATCTGGTTAAGGAGAGATTTAGTGATGAAATGAGTGCTCTTAATTGGAATTTGGAAAAACAACTTTGAAGACTCCTTGTGCACCGTCAAAGGTGGCCTCTTTATGGATAAAAAGCCACTTGGTAAATAATTTGTGCATATAGTGTCTCCAAGTAAAGGGAAATGTCTGGTTTAAGCTTGCTGAGCGTCACAACCCTCAAAAGTGAGTTCAAGTTTTGCTCATTAATCTTAATGAATAAGCTCAAGGAAGTTTTCATTTAGTTCAGTTCCAAGTAGCTCGCTAGCATTTCAGTTCACTTGCAGTCCTAATCATCTTTGTTTAAATTTGCTCATACTGTACAATGTACTATGAAAAAATTGAGAACTAGGGAATGCTGAGCACTGCACAGTCTCCACAAAAGTGTTGTTTAAGTCATAATATCATTCATGAAAGGCACAAGAAGTCATTTCTGTTGATGTCCAACAAAAAAAGCTCCAGAATGTGGTTTTTTAAAGGATGATATCCTGTCAAACCTTTCCCTATCTCAAAAGTGCACCAAAGAGAAATTTCTCTCCATTCTATTATAGGAATTTGGTTTTGCAATATTTTTAGATGTATTTGATTTTTATCGTATCTTGCAACCAAAGCACCTGTATTGAATATCTCTTTGACATAAATATTATTGAATACATTTGGCTCCATGCTTTCAGGGGCGTCAATGATACTTGCAGCATTGGCTATGGAGGCTGGTTTGCCTGATGGTGTCTTAAATATTGTACATGGCACCAATGTATGCTTTGTTTTGGGGATCCTTTTATTATTACTATTATTTTATTTTCGTTTGCATGAGCACAATAAATGTTAGAGGAGTGTTAATGGAATGTTGTAATGTGAATTTGAGGTTTGATGGGTAATCAAAGAGGGGTGTTGCCTCAACTTTTTGGATGAGTCATTAGCTTTTCTACTTCAAAAAGCTCTGCCAAAGGTGATTGGAACTTTGGTTAATAAATTGATACAAAGCTGTTAGCTGTTTGGAGTTCAGACAAACTTCAGTTCACAACAGCTCCAAATCAAAGTTTTCTCATAATAACTGTTAAAAATTTTATATAAAATAACAAATCACAGACTTATTGTAAAATTACAGTTAGACAGGATATTGTTATAATTCATTAATTCTTATCACTTGAAGGAAATTTGTGCAGGATATTGTTAATTATATATGCGACGATGATGACATAAAAGCTATATCATTCATTGGCTCAGACATTGTAAGTTTCAGATTTCAATGCTTCTTGATTACGATTATGTTTATTCAATGCTTGATGCCATTATTTAAATTTGAATGCACAATGCTCCCTTTTTTTCTGGAATAAAACAAGACAGGGGCTACCCAAGCCTTTTTTTTTAAATAAAAAAAGAATTGGGCCACCCAACCTTTTCCTCAGCAGGATAGGGGGAAAAAGAACTTTTGCTTCCATTTTTTCAGTATGATGTCAAAGCCTATAGGCTTTGGTGCTAGCACTGCACTAATATAATAAAAATAAGGCTCTTCATATACATGTGCATGCAATCCTATTTGATTTCATTTTTTCTAGTGTAGAGTTTCAGTTGCTGAAAATAGGGCATTAACTATTTGATTTCATCCTTGGGAGTGATCCTAATGCAACTTTCCTTGCAAAACAAAGAGTTCTAACTTTCCATCAGCCTCACTTAGTACTCCTATTGCATTTTCTATGTTCAAATATCCTGTTCATTAATATTGAAGCCATCAATAATGGTTTTATTTAATGCATACATACTCTTTTCGATTGTTTCTTCATCTGTGCGAAGGCTGGAATGCACATACATGCTAGGGCAGCTGCTAAAGGCAAACATGTTCAGGTTATTATTCTTGTTTCATATATATAATTTTCTCTCAAGTAAACTCAGGAATTCTAGGTCCACTTAAATCTTGCTGTATAACTCACTGTTGTGTTGACTCCTTAGTCCAATGTAGGAGGAAAAAATCATGCAATTATCATGCCTGACGCAAGCATGGATGATACTTTGAATGCTTTGGTCGCTACTGGTTTTGGTGCTGCAGGACAACGGTGCATGGCTCTGAGCACAGCAGTTTTTGTTGGAGGATCAATAGCATGGTACTGTAACTTGTTTACTCGAAGACCTATCTTGTTGGACATTTTGCCTTGTGCTGAGTTAACTATGCTGTAAATATTGGAATTTGAAATTTGTGGTCTTGCGAAAAAACATATGTTATCACTTGTGTTTCTGCAGTCAGCCAAACCCAATGTGTGGTGATTTATGTCTTCAGTTTTTGTACCCTCAAAAATTAGGAAAGAATTGAAATCTGTTTATAAGAGATGGGATACATGGGAAAAAAAGGTGGATTCTTTTCAGAATTGAGCCCTAAAAATGAAGAGAATAAAGAAAACAGAGACTCTCACTGTGTACTGTGTTCATACCTTGCTTTCTCCTGCTTTGTGAAAGATCCTATGCAATACTATTCAATTTCTAAGGATGGGTCTTTTCCTTTCTCCATTAAAAAATTTTCCAAAAATCTCAAATTTCTTTCATGACCTGCTAAGTGGTAATTGAATTCTTTGTTCACTAAGAAACTTGGCACCCAGGATCATTAACTCTTAGATACAACTAGGTTCTCAAGCACTGGCCCAGAGTTTTGAGGTTGTTGAACCTGGACAACAGGTGCAAGCTTTGCTTTTCACCTCAAGTGATATTGCCTTTATTATCTCTTGTGATTGAGTGAATGCTTGTCTATTCTGTCAAAGTGAGACATCATCAACCTCTGGCATAACTTTTCATGGAGCAGGTGATGACCACAAGTTAAGGCAAGAAAAGGGGGAGGGTTAATGTGGAATGAATTTCATGTCATGATGTTCCTCTAATAGAAGTTTAGATTGCTTATTGGCCTGGTTCAATTAATTTGCAATTTGAAGCCTATAAAGTGCTTGTCTTTCTTTGCTTTTAACCACATATGACATACAGCATAAACTTGGTGTTTTCTTTGTATTCCAGGGAAGATAATCTTATGGAGCGCGCCAAAGCACTTAAAGTGAATGCGGGCACTGATCCTAGTGCAGACATTGGTCCAGTGATTAACAAAGAGGTAAAGAAACATGCAGGTCTGAGAATCTTTCTAGTTGACTTGCTCAATAAAGAGAGTGCCATTTAGAGCTGACTTGTGTTAAATGCAAATTCTCTTATGGCATTTTCTTGTCCATCAGACATTAATTACAAAATGGATTTTTGTATTGAATAGGAAGATAGCTTATCTTCCACATTGTAATCTCCTTTTCTCTTAATGAACTAGCTTTTTTACTAGAGAGAAAACAAAGAAAGAATTCAAATGTAATTCAATTATTATTGGCAGCAAGTTTGTGAATTTGTTCTTCATGTTTCTTTATTTTGCTTGATAAATTCAATTACTTATTTTGAAGTTGCCCATTGTTTTATTCTTAACATGCATTCTTTGACTGCTATTGAACAGGTAAAGGATCACATAAGCAGATTGGTTCAGAGTGGCGTCAACAGTGGTGCAAGGCTTATTCTTGATGGGAGAAACATTGTGGTATTATTTTTTTTTTTTTCCAATCCTTTCTTAAGGGGATACCTATAACTGTCTAGTGCAGAAACACACAGATCCATCAGGCTCTCTTCCTTTGATTTGATGGCGTTAAATATATATTTTGGATTGCTGAGAGCAGGGACGGAACTAGAATCAGGAGTGTTTGTGGTGTGGGCCTGTGGAGTGGAGGACATTTCAATGATGGTAATGAAAATAAGATAACATTTATGGGTTCAAGAAATAATTAAAATTTGGGTTTGATCGGGGTGGGATGGAGACAAATGTGGAATGGATTGATAATTGCCCTTTGGTACTAAGTAAAACATATGAATGTATAAAAGTTTCGTTCCCACCGATACTAGTACTGCCCCTTTTCCAAGAGAAATATGGCATATTGATGTCTATGGTGTTCCCTCGGTGATCTTCTCTATTCTGATAAAAATCTAAAGAGCACATCATGATTTTTACTGATAACAGGATCCCTACTGATTGCTAAAATTTTATTCGTTCATGGCTTTTACTGTGGTAATCATGAAATCAGGTGTTTTGCCCGTTAACTTGTAGGGAATGTGTTATTATTTGGTGTAGTATGGTTATTGAGTATTTCATGTTGGTTTTTTTATGGGAATGAGTAATCTAGAGAAAAGAAATAATTAATGGGTTGTAAGTATGATGGTTAAATAGGAAGTGATTTGTTTACTGCAACGTTTTTCCCTCACATATCAGGCCCAAAGTAACAATATCCACCTTGGCTCCGTACGTATCTTCTAGGTTTAAATCGGGTAAGCTTGTAGCAAGTCCTCAGCCAGGTTTGAGTTCATTAGAGAACTAGTACTGCACTGGAGATTGCCATTTGTTCATTCTATAAATTATTTATCATAGTTATATAGATAATTGTGAATGATATCTTAGCAACTTTATGATAGTAAAATTAGCAACTTTATGATAGTAAAATTTTTCTATGATGGATAAATAGTCTTTGCTGTTGTAGAACCCACAGAAGATTTGAAGATTCTATCGTGTTCTCCTAGATTCTCAGATATCAAAATGTGATATAATAATATCTGAAATCATGTAACTTTGTGCCAAAAAGATTGTCTGTGGATGCAATTGCTGATAATTTGTTGAGAGAAACTTTTTGAACTTAAATGACTTAATCAAATTTTATAATGGTTTTAAGTTTAGAATTTTAAATATATTTAGTCATATTTTTTACCTCAATTTGGAAGGCCTTTTTATTTTTGGCCTAAAAATTAAAAGTTCAACTAGAATAGTTTAAAGCAGAATAAATCAAAACAAATATGTAATTTCATTCCATTTGATTTCTTTTAGATAGGTATCACTCTTAAAATTCAATTTCAGAATTTGTTGAATTGACCAACTACTCACCTTATTGAGTAAGCTTAATTGATGAGATAGAATCTAAGATGAGCACTTGACATCCTTCAGCATTTTTTTCAAAAAAAGAAAAAAAAAAAAATCCTGTTCTCCCTCATTAATCTCGGGAATATGAAACATTTATTTTCCATTTCATTAGTTGTGCGGTTAACTGTTTCATTTTTTTTTTATTATTTTGCATGGTTATTTAGTAGGTAATATCTTTCTGTTGTTGCCCACTTTGATATCTGATGCTGGAAACATTTGACAGGCTTTTATTTTATTACTAAGGAGTTTGTTGTGAGAATTATTTTATTAGAGACAGCTTATGCGTAATTTTGTTTTGTAGGTACCAGGATATGAAAAAGGAAGTTTTGTTGGTCCTACAATCTTATGCGATGTGACAGTCAACATGGATTGCTATAAGGTATCTGTTTTCACGCTTTCAACTCTGTTATGCTTCAGAATTGAATGGACTTGGTTAATTTATGATTCTCAGTCGAAGAAGAGTTGAACGACCTTGCCTTACTCTTGACAGCAATGTTTGTGTTGAGCAGGAAGAAATTTTTGGCCCAGTTTTACTTTGTATGCAGGTACCCTTGTTAGCATCTCATTTTTTCATGTGACTTCTGATGTGTTAGTTGGAGACTGTTAACAATATCTGTTGTAACAGGCTGACAGCCTAGAAGAGGCCATAACCATTGTAAATAGAAACAGGTATTTTTTGCTTTCCCTCTTAATCCTAAGTTAGCGATTTGAATATGTTCTGGAACTTGTTTATTATCAAATATGTAATAAGATCATAGTTTAAGGTGTCATTTATCCTCCATAAAAAAAAGAGGTCTGGTTGCAACTTATAGTATTTCTTTTTCCCTTCATTCTTGCCATGGTTACATTATTGTGCACCATTGAAGCCTTTTCTCATCCATTTTATGAAGAATTTTGCAATATGTGACTAAGACTGCTGTTTTTAACTGGTCAATATGCTGCCAAGAATTACAACTTCTGGAATTGTGGTGTTAATTTTGGGATGAGGAAGAGTGTTGATTTGATGTCTTTTATATGATAATTTTGTCAAGCAGCACATCTGCATAGCCTTGGTGATTCCTAAAATTCCCATCTGATTTTGAATTCTTATGACCTTACTTTGCAGGTACAGGAATGGTGCATCCATATTTACATCATCTGGTTTTGCTGCAAGAAAATTCCAGAATGATATTGATGCGGGGCTGGTAAGTTGACCTTCTTGACCTGGGATACAGGAGCCGGACATTTTTTCAGGATAACTCATGTTGCTTTTTCACTATCTGGAAGATCTCATGACTCTCTGGTTAGGACCATAGTTGGGAAATGTCAGGAGTAAACATTTTAAAGTTGATGCCAATTACTATTTATGTCAGTTCTCACCATTCAAGATAGAACTTAGAAGGCCTTTTTGGTGGGGGAGGGTCGGTGAAAATCTTGACCTTGACATTTGATTATGTTGTCCATTGTTGTGTTTAGATTTTTGTGAAATTCACGCTGTTCAAGAGAATATTTGATCGGTCAATTCAGGGACTGATCATCTGCCAAGTAGGATACTTTAGTGGGGGAGCTCGTGAATAGAAACAAGATGTTCTCATGATAGTCTTTGGTTGAGTCTATGTCTGACATGAAATGAGTATGACAGGTTGGAATCAATGTTCCTGTTCCAGTTCCAGTGCCTGTTTCCTCATGTAATGAAATAAAGGGTTCTTTTGCTGGTGATCTCAAATTTTGCGGTATAATCTTCAAACCATATGCTGTTTTCTCTCCAATTACATCAAGCATAGTCCGATTGAACCATCAATTAAATGACTGGCTTTATTTTCCTCATTTCAATTTCTAAATGGCAGGAAAGGCAAGTGTGCAATTTTACACCCAGATTAAAATGGTGGCACAACAATGGTGGGGCTTACCTAGTCTAGGAGTGTCAATGTCCATGCTTACATCTTTTGATATGGAAGCAAGCCGAGGAGTTTCTTCATTGCCTTCACCTGAGAGATATTCACCTAATGAAAGAATGTCCTCTGATAAGTCAATAGCATCAGAAAGAGGTACCCCAAGAAGTGGAGAGTTGTTGCCAGCGGATTTATCAAACCAAGGAGTATCATATATGCCTCAAATAGCTGATGTAACCAGCCAGGGCGTATCTTTGATCTTGCCTCTATCTACGGAGCAGGATTTACCGGACCAGGAGAGATTGCTTGATATACCTGGTGCAACAGAGAGGAGCTCATCAAGCCAAGAAATGTCACTAACTGTGCCCCAGGCATCTGAAAGCATGTATACACCTCAAACATCCAAGTGGAATGAAAATCCAGCCCTAACAATGCAAAGAAGTGAAAGCACAACTTCAACTTCTCAGAAGATTTGCATGCCTGCGACTCAGAGGAATGGCAATGTTGGTCCATCATCTAAGAGGACTGACGCTACCATTGCTCTAACTTCTGACTCTGTATATGTTGCTACATCCCATGAGGGCAATAGTACGGGTTCAATGTTACATAGAAATGACAGCCCTACTCCAACCTCGCATAGGACTGACAGTACTGTACATCCAGCTTCAGAGAGGTTATATGACATCTTAGCAACTTCTCACTTGAGTGATAGTATTGTTCCAACATTTCAAAGGATGAACTCCATATTTCCAACTTCTGAGAGGAGATATATTCCCTGTACAGTTCAACGGAATGCCCACGTGGGTTCAACACCTCGGAGGACTGATATTGCTTCACATCCAGCTTCAGAGCGGATTTATGTTATTGGAACATCTCAAAGGAGTGACAACACAGTTGCGGCTCCTCATCGAGCTGATACTATGCCTCCTTCGGAGACTATCTATATTTCTACGATTGTTCAGAGAAATAATGGTGCACCACCAACATCAGAGAGACTATATATGCCCTTAACGTCTCAAAGGTTGTATACTGAAAGCCCAATAATCTCAGTGGACGATTTTCCCAGTCAGGGAACTTCCATGACTTTGCCAGCATCTCAAAGGATTTAGGGTACTAACCAATGTATTTATTTTCTATTTTAGGAATGTTGTAGACATATGTCAAAAGGGCAAATTATAATTTTTTTTTTCTCACCCTGTTTAACTTGTCATTACAATCCTATTGGTATAGAAGTGGTAAGAAAAATCCAGATAATGTTGAAAGGATTTAAGGCAGTCAACGATAGTGGTGTGCAAACTGGTCGGTTTAATTTGGTTTTTTTATTAAAATTAATCAAATAGAATTTTATATTTCACCAATTGGACTGGATGGAAATTTTTGAAAAAATTAAATAAACTGAATCGATTAAATCGAATTTTATGGACATATAAATCAATTAGAACTAAATTTATTAAATTGTGGTTAAATTTAGTTTGATTTAATTAAATTCTATATATTTCAAATTTGATTTGTTTTAAATTTGATTTAATTTATTAATAATTTCTGTTAATTTGGTTTTTATATAAAAAATCGAATTAAAAACTGGAAATCAAATTTTTTAAAATCAAAATCGAGTTGAATTGAATTTCATTAAAGAGCCTAATGGAGCTGATCGAGGTGAGCGATGTGCCTGAAGCAGGCAGTGACCTGTACACGGACTTGTACTACTTTGAAAGCACAAGGAAGATATTTTCACGATAAATTTTGTAGTACGCTCACCCTAACGTCACCTATGAATCAGGAATCTGATATTCACATATTGATGTGGTTATTTTAAAATTTAGGACACAATACAGGATGAATACGTCAATGAAAATATATCTATTATATTTAAGATATCAATTATATAATTATTTACATTTAAATACTAAAATAATAATAATAATAAAACTCGATATATTTTATATAAATATAGTTCAATTTGTTTTCAATAATATCCTTTTTAAATATAGTTGAAATAAATTTTTTATGTTCATGTGTCATATTTTCTTAATTTTATAAAAAAACTAGTTATATTTATAAATATTGTTGGCCCTAGGCACCAAGAAGGGAGGGTTGAATTGGTGGATAAAAATTTTAAAACAGAGATAAAGAGAAGAAGATAGAACAATGAAGACACAAATATTTTATAGTGGTTCGGGTATTAACCAACCCTACATCCACTCCCCAATTCACCAATTGGGTATTTTACTCATTCACTAGTGTTTTACAAGCTCACACTCAACTTAGTGTTTAGGCTCACACCAAACCTTACAACTTGTGTTTTCTAGGCTCACACAAAAACCTCTTACAA
>CATIWR010050192.1:0-12345 GCA_949677035.1 Omphalea diandra | reverse complement strand
TTTATTGAGAAAAAGAGGGAGGAAGGATACTTGAGATGCTCCTCCTTGCATTTCTAATCATAGAGTTAGTATCAATTATCATTACTTAATATATATTATAACAAAATTTGAATTCTACCATATATTTTGATAACCTAATATCATCATGAGGCTAAGCTAAGCCAATTTCGAAAATAAATCCCATAGTCATGAAAAAAAAATGTAATGGCTAAAATATAAATGTCACACAAAAACAAAATGGGGATGTTGTGAATTTTTTTTTTTATTCATAAGTGATTTAATAGGTTGAATAACATTATAAGCTACACAACAAGAATAGTCTTCGCCTTGTAATAGCTCCCACCACAAAACTGGACAAAGAAAATTGAACTTGAGACCTTCACTTCTCATAAAATATATTTTAACCATCACACTATATCAATATATGTTGTAGACTTATTCGAGAATATGTTTGTTGTGATCATTATAAATTATTAGTATGAAAATTGACCACTTGATTTTTAAAATCGAATCCATAAATAGTTTGATTCAAGTACTTCTTAAATCCAACGAAAAAAACAAGTCAAAATTTTTACCAATTAATATTCCTATTTACCAACTATTAAAAAAATGTAAAAATATATTTTTGGGAGACAAAATAAAACAAAAACATCATTACTAATTATTACAAACAAAATTAAGTTTCAAAATGAAATGACTCAATTTAATAGAAAGATTCTTTTGATTTAACTCTAATTGATATATTTCGATTTATATCTATAACTAAAAGATTTGTCATCTATTCTATGAAGGGTTAAAATTTGTTTATCCAAACATGAGAATATCTTAACTTTTTTTTAAATTCAAAACTAATAAAAACATGACTAGCCATTGTTTTTCATCATCTAGAACCTTTCTTTTTTTAACTAATGCATCCATAACATTTCACTAACCTGATAAATCAATTTTTTTTTCCATGTTTGGAGATATTGAAATCCATTTTTTGTTTTCCATTCTTTTCCCAAGTGAATTCATCCCACCATTTGTTGCTTCCCCTAATGTGCTTTAGGGATAAAGGCAAGGTGTCTGTCGAGAAAGGGAGCTTCTTCAGCTTTCCATAGTCCCATACCTCAATAGATTCAAGAAATTTATAGGCACACATTTTCCTAGAAATGATTTTCAATTTACGCAATGATGACAAATATAATTGGTGTAACCTCAGAAGCAACATGTTGGGTGAGGCATTTCTATGGTCTCTCCATGTTATCTCTGGCTCATCAATTATCCCCTCAATCAAACAACAATTCCACACCACAATCTCTTTGATGTTTTTGAGGCACTGTAACAAACCAAATGATGATAATAGGTATTTGAGCTTATTACAGTTATGGACATGCAAGGTTTTCAAACTGAATAGGAGGTTGATTGCCCCAAGTCCATTGCATATGACCTTCAAGTTATGTAGCTTTTGCAGGACCAAACTTTGAGGCTTGGAAGAGGATTCTCATTTGACACACAGATTTACTCCAACCCACTACAACTAGAGACATTCCTTTAAGTCAGCCACATTAGATATACTTGATACTTTTGATAGTATATCAAAATCATGACAACCCTTTAGTGCCAACTGCTAAGTGTGTCTGGGAGCTCAATGGAACTATCACTAGAAATGAGGTTACTGCCTTGAATTTCTACACTATGAGTGCCTTTTGCAATTGATAAAAAGCTCAACAAGTGTCTGATACCAATATGGTAGCTCTTCAACAATTGCAAGTGCTTAGATCTCACATAGTTATTGAAGTTGAATGATCTTCAAAAGAGAGACCAAGGCTAGTCAATTCTGATGAGCTTACGATTTCTTCAAAATTTGCTCCATTAACCAATCCTTGTGAAATCAGTGACCATCTATATCTGCTTCTAAACATCGATAAGTGTTCTAGACAGGACAGTCTCAATATGATCTTAATAGGAAACACACGCAGCTCCTTCGTGTAAGAGAGATCAAGACATTAGAGATTCAACAAGTCTCCAATACCACGTGGCAACCCTTTTAATCAAGGTAAATGAAAGGTCCAACACTCTTAGCTCCTTAAGCATTGATAGTGACGGAAGATGTTGAAGCTCCCTAAACCACAAAAATAGTGCTCGGAGGTTCTGTAAGCTAGAAAGTGAATCAAACATTGACTCAATAGAACAACCAGAAAAGTTAAGCAATCTAAGGTTATGTATAGTAAAAAAAAAAAGGAACCGGGGATATTTTAGAGAGGGTTCTGTTGCAGGAATAGAGTAGAAAGATTTATAGTTTTGGGATGATCAGGTAAAATCCTAATGTCATTTTCCATCAAGGAAACCTTTCAACTGCATGTCCCCTATTTATTTCATTCTCCATATCTCCCATTTCTTTTATGAATCCTTCAACCGTCCAATATTCCATTAATTCCTCAACATCAATCTTGTAATTATCAGGAAACAGTAAATAATACAAAAAACAAGCTCGAACCTTATTATTTATTAAGCAGTTATAGCTAAATTTTACATGTGTAAAGACATCTTCTTCCATGCCTTCAATTTCTGCTCTTGAAGATTTCAGTTCTTCCAATGCATTCTTCCAAACTCTTAAATTGTCAATTTTCCTCATGGCTCATCCCACAGTGATGATTGCAAATGGCAAATAGCCATATTCTTCAGGATTCAGCTTCGCAACAGCTTCTATTTGAGGAGAAAGTTTTGCTACTTTCCCTGCTTTATCAATGAACAGGTTCCATGCCTCTTCTTTTAAGAGGACATCGACTTTGATTTCTCTGTGAGTCTCCATCCCTCGACAAACTTCCAATAGTCTAGTAATAACTAATAACTTACAACCATTCTCTTTAGTTGGTTGAAGGATCCCCAACCTCCGCTAAGAAAAACTTATTCCACAAATCATCAAGAACGAGTACAAATTTTTTCTTGGCTAGCAGATGGTTGTATAAGATAGTTGATCTCCAAGTGATATCATCACCCTCAAGGTCCAAGTTGACAGCTTTTGCTATATCAATTTGCAATTCACCTAGGCTGAAAATTTTTGATGTAGTTACCTAAATGACACTATCAAAACTTTGGTATTCACGAAGTAAATTATTCACATGCATCATAATCATTGTCTTTCCAATGCCAACCATGCCATATATACCCATCTTACTAATGTTCACATTCATCAAGTATCCCAAAATTTCTTGACAAACCTTCCAGGGTGTTATTTTAGCAGTTGTCATCACTGTTGGCATCCTTTTCCTAGCTTCTGGCAAAAAGTCAACAAATAAGCCATTTGGAAATAGGCTTTTTCCTTTAAGCTCATTTACTTCTTTAACCTTTTTTGCAAGAATTTTACCTAATTTGTATCGTGAATAGCAATTAGGAAAGCAACCCTTCATACATTTCCCCTTTTCACCAATGCCATTTTCTATGATACCTAATTCATTTCTTACCTTTTCAACACATTTAAGCCACAACTGCATCTCACTCTTTGGCTTCTTACTTGGATACATCATTCCCTATCAATCTCCATTTTGATATCATTTTCTCGACCATTCAGTTTTTTCATCTCTCCCTGGATTATGCCTGCATGTTTCTGAATACTTTTGAGAACAGAGAATTCTCTTGAAAGGGGTATCCAAAATAAATTTATAGCTCCCAATATAGAGCCAACAACATCCATGGTCACTGCACTATGTATAATATAAAGAGTTAACTAAAATAGAAATGTGAAAGATATGTTAACAGAATTTTCAGACTATGCAATGTCATCCTAAACTTTCTTATTAAAATCACTTCAGCAAACACAGCTTGTACACAACTATAAACCTTTCCAAAATTGGTTTCTTGTTATTATGATCATATTCACAAGATGTGATGAACAATGCTTGTCAATGATGTAAAAGATGAGAAAAACCCTCGTTGATTATTCTTCATCACACAATTTTTTTGCCTAGAATATAATTCAAAGCCTCACTTTAAAAGAATCCACTTAATCTAATTCCACTGCCATAGAAAATATATGCCTTTAAAAATTGACATTTAACCGGCCTTTTGCCTTTTTTCTTTTCTTTACATAATTCGACTCTTAGTTTGGATAGGACACATAAGTAACATGTTGTGGACCTGGCAAAGGGTAATTCTTTTCAATGGTAGTGACTCTAAATTTTGAGCCAAATTCTATTGGAATCACAAAATTTCAATTTTCATCAATTTGTCAATTTTCATCAATATCTAAGATTTTTATTTTTATTATTATTAAATATGATTATCAAAATTTAGCCATTAAATGACCATATTGATAATTTTTCAACTTTAAAATATGACTACAAATATTTAAATCATATAACATTTCATCAGTCTATTTTTTTTTATTTTAAATTAGATTTAAACCTAAAAAAATAGTATCATTAATTAAATCAAAATTATGTTAATATTAATAATTTAACTGATCAAAATTCTAATACTATCAGTTAATATTTCATTAGAGTACAAATATCGTAAAATATACTTACATCTTCATTTTAAGCTTTTAAGTTTGAAAATTGAAAACCATATTTAATTGTTATAAGATAAAATTTTATAAATTTCAATTATTAAAATTAAAAATTTGATAACCATATAGAATTTGGATTAAAATTTAATAATTATATATATGGGTTGTTTGGTATCAACTATATAATATATTTTTTAATAAAAATATTTCTTAAAAATCGAGTTGCAGAAGTAAAAATCATTTTTATAGATGTATATATAACAATGACTTTGACTTTAAAATTTTCATAATAAAAATAAAAAACTAAATCCAACATACCTAAAGAAAGAGAACTGAATGTCAACATATCAAACATTATTCATATCGGGAGGAAAATATGGACTGGACCGAGGCAACTTATGTGTGTTGGGCCTAGTCTATTGTCAACTTTGAAAGCCCAGATCCATTTTTTGATTCGTCAGTTTTTCATTTCTTTTCATAATATTTTATATGCTGCTTTTCTTTTCTTTTCTTTTTTTTTGAGAAAAGAAGGAAAAAGCTTCATTAATTGAATTGAGGCCAAAGCCTTACATCCTTATTGACAAGTAATCCTATGTCATGAGGGGTTTCCTCAATCCATCCAAACTCAGAGCCTTGTTCCTTTGTATGGTGAGCCAAAGCATGAGCCATTTCTTTTCTCAAAATTTTTGTTTGACATTCATAAATCTATCTATTTGAGGATGATCGGCCTTATTATTGTAAAAAAATTATACTTATTGGCTAAAACTATAGCATGGTTAAGTCTTATGATTTTTTAAATTATTTTATGAATTTACTTTTAAAAATTCAAATTAATTTATAATTATTTGCAAAAATTTCAAATTAAATAAGATATTAGAGAAAATACAAAATTCTACCTTATGGTTTTTTGGAAAACATGATCATGTGATTTATTTATTAGCAAAACTTTACCATGTGGTATAATATTATTTGCAAAGTGGTTTCAGATTCGTAATTTTGTCACATTTATCTAACCTGATATCAGATTTTATACATTATTTCAACTAATTATGTATAGATACATAATTTTCACTCTAAATACAAATTTTATTCTTTTTTTTTAACTTTTTGTACATATTTAAACAAATTCTACATTGATAAAAAGAAATTTTGTTCAAATATATATATAAAGTAAAAAAAAAAAGAACAAATTATATATTTAGAGTGAAAAAATTATACACCATAAATAATTAATTAAAATAATATATAAAATTTGATGTCAAATCAGGTGAATGCAATAGATTTACAGATCTAATATCACTTTGTAAATGGTGTTATAACACAGGGGTAAAGTTTTATTAATAAATAAACTACGAGACCATATTTACCAAAAATGAAAATCATAGAGTATAATTTTATTCAAATGGATTTACAGATCTAGTACCACTTTGCAAACGGTGTTATAACACATGATAAAGTTTTGTCGATAAATAAACTACGATATTATACTTACCAAAAATGAAAATCATAGAGTAAAATTTTATATTTTTCCTAAGATATTTATTTGCGTTGAATAATGAGATAGACGACATGACACACTAATGGATGAGAGAATACGAGATCAAAAGGTGGATGATGCAAAAGATGGAAGAATGATTTAAATGTGAAAATAAAAAAAAAAAAAAAACAAGGATTGAAAGAAAAAGGTGAAAATTTTGAAAAAGATGGGAAGTAATCTCAAGTTGCGTTACTCTCATCCGTTCCTTGTGAGTTAGAGTATCTTTAATAAACTTTTTATTTGAATAAAATTTTTTATTTTAAAGAGTTAATAGAAAAATGATCCCTAATACACTATTTATTTTTTTATTTTAGCGTAAATAGTTGGTTTGACTTTCTATACATAGATAATCAAACTTCACTTTTCACTCTAATTGTTATTAAAATATTTCAATTTTATATATCATATATTAATTGATATTTTATTGTTTTTGTTTTGTTTATTGAAAAAGTTTTTTCTCTTTCATTCCATACCAACCATTTAATTTTATTGAGCATTAATGTCTAGTAGATCAAATAAAATAAATATTAAAAATCTATTGGAGTTGTACAAATTTATTCACTTTTTATACGGTTTTTTATTGTGCAAAAGATGTTTTTTGGTTTATATGCTTTTTTATTATGCAAAATATATTTTTTAGAACAAAGAGCACTATTAGAGATCCTCTTAGAAAACAATAATTGTAAAAGATCGTTTGTTTCTAATCATGATGTAATATACTTTTTGTAGTTAGAGTGTATATATATATATATATATATATGCTTTGTTAGTAGTTAGTTACTTTCTACAATAAAAAAAATGGGGAAAAAACAAAGTTTTCGCCATTGAATTATACAATTTTCTAGCGAAATATATTTTTTGTATTTTATACATTTTTACTGGCGAAATATATTTTTCATATTTTTATTTGTTTAGTATATTTTAAAAAATTGGTCAATAAAAAATATTTTTTGATTAAAGAAAAAATTAAGTCATTTTTTAAGAAAATGATTCCCATTTTGAAAATACACAAATATTTTTTTTTCATACTTGATAAACTCATTCAAATGAAAAATAAATCATATAAACACGTATATGATACGAATATGGATAACTTGTCTCAAACTCATATTCAATGTTGTTACCTTTGTCCAATGAATGTTCAAGAATCAAGCAAGGAGCTTGAATTATCAATTAGACCTCTAGATAACTTATATTTAACAATCTAAGTTATAAAAAATTAAAGGATCTTTAAAACTAAATCTAAAATGAACTAGTCAATTTTAAATTTAAAATTAAACAAGTTTGTAAAGTTAATTAATCTCTCTCACTTAAATAACCTCACCATGTTTTTTTAATAACAAAAAAAAGAGAACAATTTCTCACAAGAAATCAAAATTATATTGATCAAAGGCCAATGCCAAATACATGGTTTGGATAGTCTATTTATAAGCATTACAAAGCACATCTATTTAGGAATAAAAACTATTTCTTAAACTATAAATTAATAAGAAGCAAACTAGGAAAAACTTCATGCCTATTCGGTCAAACAAAACATCCAAACTTCCTAATTATTAACTAATAATTCAATTTAATAAACAAAATAAATGTTATTCTAAAGATAAAGTAGAATTTGGCCAAGAAAGAAAGAGAATAATATTATTGAGATCTTGCTCATCTTATATGATATTTGGCTTGAGTTTATTATCCACTTTTATCATAAGTGTCATCCTCCTTTATGTTCTCTTTAGAAATATTGTTCTTGCACTCAAAAATACTTGAAATATTTTTGAAAGTTTTATTGAAATATTCTAGAACCTTCATGGCACCTTTTAGATTTTTTTTTAGTACAAATTACTCCATTTAAAGAGTTTGATTTGTAAATTTCATTTTGAAAATCCATATATGGAATTGAAGTGTAGAAATGACTATTTTGTTCTTGTGAAAAAAATTATCCAAATAAGGTAGGTGTAAATAACACAACTATAAATATGATAAGTTTTGAAACTCTTATGATGATTTTTTTTTTCTTTTAAATGAGATCTTCTCGATAATACCTTTTACATGTAACTTTAAATTTGCCCCTAATTTAGTTTGTATCAATATATTTATTATAATTGGTCATCCTTAATTACTGATACTCATTGTCAGTCATCATCAATTGATAGTGATTGTCAGTGATATGTTAGATCTACAAAAGAATTTATTTTTAATGTATTTTTATTATATTAAAAAACAAATAGTATAAATATAAAAATATTTATGGTCTAAATTTTGTTTTAATCTTACAAATAAAAAGAAATTTAATATTTTTATAATATATTTCAAATATCAGAAAATATGTTGTTCATAAAATATTTTTTTTAGAAAATATTTTTCTCAAATAAATTATTTTTCACAAAACAAAGCTCAAATGAAAAAAATTTCCCAGCCAATGAGCCCTAAAGTCTCATTTTCTAGACATTGTTTGAAATAAATTATATAAAAAATATTTTTATTAATAAAATTTATTCATTTAAATAATACATTTTTTTATCTAAACTAATTTTAAATTGATATAATTATTAACGCAATTCTTTAACTGTCTTATTAACTTTTTTTGTGAATTGAATTTTTTCAAAATTTAGCATATAGTTTCAAATAAAATAATTATTAAAGTAGAATTAAATTCATTTATTTTTTTAATTTGAGTTTTAAAATAGTATATTTATATTCTAAGTAGTATTATATTCTTAGTCTACCCTTTTATAATTATAGGTGATAATTTCGAGTTGGTTTTATAGGTGTTTCTACTTGATGCTTTACGCAATCTAATTAGTTGTTTTGATCCGGCTTTGATATGGTTGTCCTTAATTTTTTTACAATCAGATTAGATTAAATTAGTCTATTGATTAATTTTCGATTTGATGAGTTTCATCAATACAAATCTATTCAATTAAATTACTTAAAATTTTTATTTTTTAAAAAATATATAAACAATACTAAAAATATTTAGAAGTTTAAAAATATATGATATTGTAAAGCAATAAAAAAATATTTTTAATATTTAAAATTTAAGTAAATAGTGTAATTTTAAAAATTCTAAAATTTTAAATTTTTTTACAAAACGATACAATTTTACATTAAAACTGTTTTAATTTGATTTCTCAAATTTGATTGATTTTATCGATTTTGATTTTTTCAATTTTTATTGATCAATTTTAAATATTGAATAGAATCAAACCATTAACCAAATATCAAATTTATCATTTGATCAATTAGTATGATCCAATATCGATGTTCCATCTGACCTATATATTTATCTTCTTCTTCTTTAGATTGGACATGTTTATGTCAAATTAATTTTAAGAACAATTAATTTTTATATGTAGGCTACAGTTGGGTCGAGTTATTTTTGAAGTTTAAATCAAAATAGGTCACTCAAAATTTTAAAATTTTCAATAAAAAAATTGTAATTTTAATTTTTAAATAAATTTTAAATATATTTAAATATGTGCAAGTAAGTAACAGAAAATTAAAGCCAACAGGGAAAAGTGTCCATAGCAAGATAGCAAAACGTACCAAAAAACCTTAAAAGATGTAAAATCCACACGACAAACTAATTTGTTAATGTCACGTTATATTTTGAGTTGGATGCATTTAGATTGTGGGTAGGTAAGATTGAGATGAAATTCAAATTACTTTTAAATTTTAAGTCAAATTGAATCACACATATATTTTAATTTTTTAAATAAAGAAAATTATTATAATTTTAAATATTTTTATTAATTTTAAATTTGGGTCATATTTAAGTTAATTTGAATTAATTTATAGATTGGATTTGATCTAAAAATTTTCAAGTTATTTTAAATTTAAATTGTTTCAGATATTGTTTTAAGTTGGATTTAAATCAATTTTTTTTAATTGAATTTAAATTGAATTATTTCATCAAGTAAAAAAAAATAAATTATTTTTAGATACAAAGTAAAGTATTTAAGGTGGGAAAGTTTCATAAAAGAAAATTTCCCCTGTATTAATTAATTGATTAAATTTTAACTAAAAAAGTTTAAGCATTTTAATGGTTGCAGTTTCAAGTAATATAATAGCTTAGCTGCAAATGCAAGGGAAAATGATGATTAATTAGGTAAATTTATTTTAATTTATAAATTTTAATCAATTTGGACTTAATTAATTAATTATTCTCAAAATTTAAATATAATAAATTAATTTTATATTTTATATAAAAGTATTTTGACTGATTTTTCTATTAAATAAAAATTAAATATTTAATTATTGTACACTTGTACTACTTTTATTTTTTATTTATATGTTTTAATTTTTTTTATTATTTGTATGATATGATTATTATTATTATTTAAGATATTTTAAGCAATTTATTTACTTGAAAAAATAATTATTATCTATCATTTATATGTATAAATATAAATTTTTATAAATAAATAGACAATACTTAATCAATAATTTTAATTTTAAAATATATTATATATATTAAACTTTAACATTTTTTAAATTTATCACTAATTATATATGTGCACTTGTAAGATTAATTTATTTTTTTAACTTCTTATATATTTGAATAAATTAACATTTAACTATTTTATATTTTTAATAAATTTATTTTTTCTCTCAAGAAATGGCTCATCAATATAAAGAGATAAATTGATTATTAGTAATAAATAAATTTTGTCTATTTAATATGTACATAAAAAATGATAACGATTTATTATTGCATTTTTTTGAAAAAATTATGACTATCTACATTTTTGAATTATGAATTAATGATACTCTAAAATAAAATTTTATAATAAATTATATTTCAATTACTTAGAATATATATATATATATATATATATATATATATATATATATATATATATATATATTCAATTTAGTTAGATTTTCATATATTAAAAGTGAATGAAATCAAATTAAATAAGATTTTATATAATTTTTAAGTATTTTCTATTTTTTAGTTAGAACCAAACATTTTAAAAAATTTCAAGGATCAAAATGATTTTTATTTATTTTTTAATAATTAAATATTAATTTGAGGATAAATTTTAAAAAAAATTATAGTTTGGGCTTTTTTTAGTTAAAAAACAAAGTAGGAGGTAGATTTGAAAAATATATTAAAGTTAAAAGACTTTTTAGTAATTAAGCCTATTATTAATTAGTGAGAGTTGGATTTTCACGTTTATGCCTCATTTATTATCAAATGTAAATTGTTATCATTATTATTGAGTGATGCCGATGAGCTTGATATTTTTCATATTAAGGTTTTATTTTGATTTGAAAATTATAATTTATAGAAATTTTTATTTGATTTTCCTTAAAAATGAATATAGATTTTGCAAAAAATTTATCAAAAAAATTTATAAATTAGACGTGGTTCTCGAATATAATCAATTTTGTTTTTTATCAATAAAATGCACAAATTTTATTATTTTTTCAAATTTATCCTCAGTTAGATTTCAAATTCCTCAACTTCTTTAATTGATCTAACTAGATATAAATTTAACTTTGATTCTAATTAGAATAATGCTTTTAATTTTTGCTATGCAAGTTTATTTTTATCAAATAATAAAAATAATAAAAATGTAGGCGACAATGTTTGAACTTTTAACAATCTTGTGAAAAATACTTAAAAATCAATTAAATTTTTTAGTTTAGAAAAATTTTCACATTTTCTTTCAACCCAAAAGACAAAATATTTAAGAATCAAATACCTTATATCAAATTATTTTTAACAATTAATTTAAATAGCATAGAATCTTAAGTCTGTTTTAAGTTACCATAAACTTAATTTCATTATCAGACTACTTAGATTTAATTTTATGATGCAATATAAAACTAATTTTTTTATTTTTTTGTTAATAACAGTATTTTATCATTTCTAAAATAACAAAAACTAATTCTAAGAGTTTTTTAAAAAGTTGAGAAAAATAAAGTCAATTAAAGGTATTCTAAAATTTTCAATTTTTTACTATTTTTCCTGGACTCAAATAATATAATTTTTTTTCTAATTTACTAAGAACTGAACTAAAATAAAATTTTTTCATTCCATTTATTTATTGAATACTTGATATTAAATCATTCTCAATAATTACTTTAAATAGTACAGATTTATAAACTGTAGTGTAATCAATATTTTTGGCTTTTATTATAAGAGTGGTGTTGTATATTGATTATACTGAGGTTATAAATGTATATAGTTTAAAATCACTATTGAGAATAATAAAATATTAAGTATTTGATAAATAAAAATAAAAGAAAATTATTTTGAATTCTTAGTAAAATAGAATAAATATTATATTATTTGGATTGAGAAAACGTGTGAAAT
>CATIWR010050191.1:0-10811 GCA_949677035.1 Omphalea diandra | reverse complement strand
ATATATATATATATATATATATATATATATATATAGGTAAAATGATTACATGCTAACGATTATTGATATGTAATGAGAATAAAATAATATAAGTTATTAGTGACACCTTAATTCCGAGGATAGTTTTATGGAAGTTTATTTTATATATGATGTATCTCATGAAAGCAAAAGAAAAGAAAAAAAAATAAGAAAAGAGAAAAAAAAAAAAGAAGAAATATCATGCTTTAAGAAATGTTTTGAGATTACCACCCATGATTTTATTCCTTGGAATTTAAGGTGACGTTAATGAAAGTTTAAGATTGTTAATATCAGGGTGACATAGTGAAAGGCATGGTGGGCCATCCCATTAGTTAAATTAGGTTTTACTATAGGTTCTGGAGGCCTTAAGTCTTCCCATTCCTTAGTGTCAGCACAGTCTGAAATTTGGGTAATGACAAAGCAGTATTAGAGTAGAGTTTATATGGTCAGATCTTTAAGTTTAGGAAGAGATGATAGAAATGATGAAAGATATATAAGGATATCTAGTTATGACTTGTAAAGATATAAGATTCCTTATTGTCTTGTTAGTTTTCCTTGACTCAGAATTTACATTCAACATTGATATGTTATGTTTGTTAATGATGTGGAGCTAATGAGAGTGAGAGTGATTATGCTTGAATTCATATAATTCAAGTATAATTTGTGCTTTAATGTACCTGAACACTTAAACATTGTTATGCCATGTTTGTTTATATGGTATATATGTTTAAATTATGTTAATGAGATTGAGGCTTAAATTCATTGATTATTGATTATTAGATGATGTTACGATATATGGAAGGAAGAATATGGTGATATAATTGTGATGATTAATATATAGCTCTCAGATGTGTGATTGATTATGTAGATTGAGGATTGATGCCTTAAGGGTTATAATATATATATATATATATATATATGTGTGTGTGTATAAGTTGTTTTGATGGGAGATTTAGTCCAAAATATAGAGGAGACTATGCCCAAATTTTGGTAGCATTTTAAGGAATTATGATACATGTAATGGAAAAAAGGAAAGTAAAAGAGAATAGGAAGGACAATAAATTATTTAAAAGGCATAGAAATGTAAGTTAAGGTATAGAGATATAGTTATAGATAAGGTTTCAACTTATATTTATCCTACAGGTCTACTAGAGAAAAAAAAAAAGGATTGTTTTTAAAGAGACCATTAGGATTCTTGACCATGATTATAGAATGACTCCTATAATCATGACAAATTATCCTAATGTTTTAAATGATATTTAAAACTCATAAATGTTTTAAATGATTTTATTGCTATGCATGAGAATTTTAAATGTTTTTAAGTGATTTTAATTTCTTCCTAATTCTAAAAGATCTTTAGAAGTAGATATGAGTTTACTTGGATTGTTTACAATCTATGAATGATAAGGATAAACTAAGAGAGATATTAAGGCTTATGCGACAGTGGCATGAAAATTTGAGAGCGAATTTAAAATAAAGAGGGGAGCGTCTTGTAATATCTGGAATTCAATTTTAGGAAATTTTGGCGACCTAAATCATTTTAAATATATTTTCCCCTATTTGTATACATATGGTTTCGAATTTTAATGATTTAATGATGATTAAATATATTTTAATGTATTTGAAGATTATTTAATGTATATGTTAGTATTTTAAAGAGAAATGATTTTATATTAATGAGATTATTATTTTAATTAAAGTTATATCATTTATTATGAATAGGTTTAAAGTGTTATGGTTAATGAATATTTTATATTTAATACATTAAATTTAAATGAGTATATGATGGTATTTAATATTTTCATATAATGGAAATGTATTTAATGAAATTAAATTAATGATATGAATTTTAATTATTTAAATATAAATTTAATTAAGATTTAAGTTAATATGATTATATGATTTAAGTAATTTCAATGTTAAATAAATGTTTAAGGAATTTTAATTAAATGATGCTCAAGATATCAATTTATTTAAGTTGTTAAGTTTATTGATTAACTTGATTTAATCGAGATATTATGTGAATTGATTTTACTTTAAAATATTTAATTATGAGTAATTAAGTTATTTATATGAGAAAAAATTTTATTAATTTTAAGAAATCAAATTATTTATGAGAAATATTTTATGCCATGATAAGTAATTAATTATGATGATTTATTATTTGATTTAAGTAAAATTGATGTTAATTTATTTAAGTGAAAATATTGTATTTATGTTTAAAAGAATAATTTAAGTTAATTTATCTATTTTATAAAAATTAATTTAATTATATATAGAGAATTTAATTTTATGAAATTAAATATTTTATGATAAAGATTTTAATGACGAAGATTTTGACTATTATGTTATTATTATTATTATTATTTATTAAAAATAAAAAATGAAATAAAAAAGAAGTGAAAAGTAAAGAAAGAAAGAAAGAACAAAACGTGGATAACATGGAGACTGTAAATGTGATAAGGCATAAAAGTGCATGTTTTAGTTGTGATGATTTTCCCATTTTGTGTACTTAATTTCCAACTTTAATTGAATTTTATATTCAATAAATTTAAATTTGATATTTTAAGTGCATTTTGGGTGAAAAGGAGAGATTAGGCATTAATTTGCAGGATCTTTCAATTTTAAGATAAAAATTTATGAAATGCAGTTTGCAACAAAAGATTTGCTAAGATAAGGTGCGGACGCGGCTTGCCAATCCAAGACTGACAAATTTAGAAGAACGAAGATCTACTTTTTAGCTTGATTTCTATAAAAGATCATATTTTATTTAGGATATTTGACTTAGGAGATTTACCCTAGATATAGATTTTCTTTTGATATTGTCCAAAACTAATTAGGAAGCCAATTCCTCTAGAGACTTTTGGAAGTTTTTTGAGAGAGATTTTTATGTTATAAATAGGAGTCTATTTTCTTGCATGGAGGATAAGGAAAAATGTGGAAAGCAAAGGAAAGAAGGTGTTAGCCCCTGTGCACCAAGAAATGGAGGTTGAATTGGTGGGTAGGAGGAAGCACACACAATTAAAATATTAAATAAAGAGTAGAAGAAGAATGAACACAAGAGATTTATAGTGGTTTGAGTATTAACAAGCTCTACATCCACTCCTCAATTCACCAATTAGGTGTTTAGCTAAATCACTAGTGTTTTACAAGCTCACACTCAACTTAGTATTTAAGCTCATACCAAACCTTACAAGTGTTTTTCCAAGGCTCACACCAAACCTTACAAGTGTTTTCCTAAGGGTCACACCAAACCTTACTAGAGTTTTCTAAGGCTCATTCTAAACCCAAACAAGAGTTTTCTATACAAAGGATCACTCTTAAATCCAAACCCAAGGTGTTTAAAGCTCATACCAAACTATGTATAAAGAAATAAAAAGATAAAGTTATGAGAATTAACTTTATAAGAGTTTTGGCATAATTCTTTTTTATTTAAGTTCATTTAGTGGTGTATTTGTAGGCTACAATCACTAAAGAGATGTTACAAATAAAACTATGCCCAAATCTCCAAAGTATGCTAGGCAAATCTTGCATTTAATGCTTGTTAGATGAAATTCACGGTTGACACCTTCATTAGCAGTCGCAAGATTCAAAAAATTCCATTTGTATTTAATGGTAAATCCATGTAGCATTACCCATTGGTTCTTCAAGAAAAATAACCATTGCATTTCTTGAGCAATAGTGAAAGTCGTGATCTCTATATTTCTTTTTGGATGTGATTCTCACCACGAAATCATTTGATTGAATGAAGAAGTTGTGTTGGCCCTAGGCACTAAGAAAGGGAGGGAGGGGGGGAGGGGGAGATATGGGTTGAATTGGTGTATAAAAATTAAAATAAAAAGGTAAGAAGGAAAATGAGTAAAATGGAGACACAAGATTTATAGTGATTTGAGTATAATCGACCCTACATTCACTCCCCAATTCTTAGCAATTGGGTGTTCCACTATCTTTTAATGGTGTTTCTAAGCTCACACCAAACTTTTACACTTGTGTTTTCAAGGCTCATACAATAACCTTTACACTTGCGTTTTTGAGTCTCACACAATAATCTTTACACTTGTGTTTTTAAAGCTCACATAATAACCTCTTTTAGTGTTTTTATAGGCTCGCACTATAACATTTACAAATGGTGTTTATGCTCACACCAAACAATCACCTAAAGAAGAGAAAAGATTGAGTAGCAAAATTGCAAGAGTTTAGGTTACAAATTAATGAATTCTCTTGAATTTACATATGTTTGGTGAGGTATTTATAGCCTCTACCTACCAAAGAGACGTTGCAACAAAACTGGTAGCAAATCTCCAAAGTATACTAGATAGATTTTATATTAAATGCAGGTTTCATTCGCGGTTGCTACTACTCTTTTGCAGTCACAATTTTTTAATTTTCCATACAGGAGCCAAAAATTACGGCAAAAATCTCCATTTGTGTCTAACGACTAGTCCACGTATCATCTTCCTATTGGTTCACTAGGAAAACATAGTCGTTGCCTTTCACCTGCTCATAAAATTAGCGGTCATAATTTTTCTTGTATAGGACGTAACTTAGCACACGAATTCGTCTGTCAAAATGTTCATCTTCTTCTTCAAGATTCACGGTTTCTACCCATAAGTTGACATCACGATTATTGTCTTCCAACGGTCACGTGAGACACTTGTCATGTTGTGGTTGTGGACTTGATTCCCTTTTGAGTTACTTTGAAATTCACGGTTGCGATTGAGGCACAATACACACCGTGAATTTGTTTGTGACTTTGGCTCTCCTTTCTTTAAATTGGTTGCGATAGAGAAGTGGCTCATGAATTCATCTATCCAGTTTGTCAACCTACCTTAATCTAAGTTGTAGTCGCTATGTATGAAGTTGGATCACGATTAGGAGGCACTTTGCTTTCTTTAGAGATTTTGAGCTCCATCCAACTTCCAATTTAGAGACTAACTAAAAACTGCAAAATAACACTTAATTGAAACATTAAAATTGATCAATCTCCTTTGTCAAGATCAAAAGAGGTTTAAAACCTAGGATTAACCATCCTAGTCCAACAATCTCCTCCTTTTTTATTTTGACAATTTAGATTGATCCAAAGGGAAAATAATGTAGAAATATTAAGTTGGAGTGAAGTTAAGGTAAAATTTGAATGAATAATACTTAAAGTAAAAAATTCCTAAGTATGACATTCAATCACTGAAAAGACTTAAGTATGAAGGTATGATGTTCCCCCTTAACTTACGCTAAAATTTTTCGAGTTATTTATTTTCTTCTCCTTAAACTTAGATTCTTACTATCTCTCCCCCTTTGGCAAGATCAAAAAGAGGGTGTAAAAGGAAATGAAAACAAGCATAAGTGTATATAAGGAGCAAAATAAGAATGCAAAATATCAAGATAAAATTCATTAATCATATAAGATAATGAATTGCAAAGAAACAACTTTATATATGTATAACTGTGGGATCACAAAAGTTTAAAACACAAAAATAAGAAAATACAAAGGATCCCTAATCTAGAGGATTGGAGAATCATCATCATCTCTAGAAGATGCTTCCTCTTGCTTATGTGTGGCTCCTTCTGCTTCATTCCCATCCTCAACTTCTTCATTGCCATCTTCATCTTGTGTATCTTAAAATTCAGTATAGTCTGGAAGATGACAAAGAGGAACCTCTAACTTCTCCTGAAGATCCACCATGTCACTAGGAATCTTCATCTCATCATTCTCATCTTGTCGAGTTTTCGATCAATGGTGGTAAGAGACAACTTGGACTTAGGTTTTAGTTGAGGAGGAGGGACTTGAATTATGTCTTCTTCAATATGGAGCCTCTTCCTTTTTTAAGCTTGTGAAGTTTCCATATTCTTTGCTCCAACTGCACCTAGGGTATACGCACAGGTGTCTAGATGAATAGCCTTAGCGTTAATAAGGTAGGTGAGATCTAGCAAGTTTTGTGAAGGTAGAAGTTTCTTGATGAGGAATTTTTCTTTTTCCTCATCAAGGGCTCCAACAAAACTATATATGTAGTGATGTGTGAAGGTAGCAAAAATTAGCTCTTAGGTTTGGTACTCATGTGAATCAATTGATCCACAAGGTATCAGCCAGTTTGGATTGGTTTATTTTTGACAAGGCAGAAAAGGAATGCCAAGTCTTTTTGGGACACTTTCTCATTACCATCACCTCTTGTATTTACGAAAAAGGTGATGATACGGTGGAGTATCTAAAAAGGTAGGGATTTGATGTGTTTAGACAAAGAAGAGCGGGGGTTGTGTTTGGTTTTTATGGAGATTTTCAACCAAAACTAGGAATAGATAACATCAAGTACGAAGATTATGAAAGGGATATTTTCTCCTACTTGTAAATTAAAAAGAGAAGATAGTTGGTCAAAAGTAATGTAAAAAGGGTCGCCAAAGGCCCAAAACACTAACCCATATTGCCCTGCTCTTGAATCGACTTTTCAACTTAATTAGACTGTGCACATGAATTCCCACACGATTTCTTCATAACCAGGTTCATCTCGAAAGATGAACTCGTTCCAGCTTAAATTAGAGAGGAAAACATTGATACTGAAGGTTTCCAGCATAAAAGTTGAGGGTATCTTGTTTAGGAGAATGATATTAGAGGAGTTGGCTTTATACCTTCCTTTTTCTTCCTTAGTAACTCCCTTCATGAGATGGAGGGCAGGGGGTGCAGAGGGCTAAGCCACTGCCTTGCCTTTATCTGCTCTAGAGAACTTCTTTGGAGCCATAACAAGAGAGGAAAAGAGTTTGGAAGAATTTTAGAGATATTTGAGGGAGAGAAGATGTTTGGAATAGAAGTAAGGATGTCACTATTGAATGGGGTATTTATTTCCATTGAAGGGGTGTATAAATGGCTATAAATGGCTAGAAATGAATTAATGAAAAGTTAGAAACAGTTGGCAGTCAAATCACTTAAATCTCTAGGTGGTTACTCTAATTCGTGTCCGTGAATCCATGAGTCGCGACCACTAATTTCGAAAAATGTGAGTAACGAATAAATTTTCCTCAGGAATACATGCCTTAAAGGTCAAAAAAATTGAAATTTGACCAAAATTCGAGGTGGAGTAGAAATTTCATGACTGCAAATTGATGTTTGACAACCAGGTGAAATTGACTTGTAATTCGTGACCGCGAATTATGAATCAATAATGAAAAATAGTTGAATTTTGAAAAAAATTGTGATCCACTTTACTATGTCAACCAAAAATATCACAAATCAATAGATACCATTACATATAACAATAACATTCATAAGATAACAAATTTTCACTTTAGGGAGCTTCCATCAAGCATTCTCAATTCTCTCTTAATGAAGTTCATCCTTTCTTCATTTAGAGGTTTAGTGAAAATATCTGTAAGTTGATGATTTGTGTTAATGAATTCTAACACAACATCACCCTTTTGCACATGATCTCTAAGAAAATAATGTCTATGTGTTTGCTCCTAGAGTGTTGGATAGGATTCTTAGATAGATTGATAGCACTAATGTTATCACACTTAATAGGAATGTGATCAATCCCCTTGCCAAAATCTTTCAATTGTTATTTCATCCAAAGGACTTGGGTACAACAGCAACCTGCAGCTACATATTAGGCTTCCGCAGTGGATAAGGCAACCAATACTTGCTTTTTACTGAACCAAGACACTAGGCATTCACCTATAAATTGGTAAGTTTCGAAAGTGCTTTTTCTATTCAATAAGCTACCCGCATAATCCGCATCCGAATATCCTACGAGACTAAAGGAAGAATCCCTAGGATACCATAACCCTAAGTGTATAGTGTCATGCAAATACTTAAAGATCCTTTTAACAGCATTCAAATGAGACTCTCTAGGAGAGGATTGAAACCTAGCACACATACAAACACTAAACATGATATCTGACCTAGAAGCAGTAAGATAAAGTAAAGATTTGATCATACCTCGATATCTCTTTTCATCGACCACCTTACCCAATTCATCCTTATCTAGCTTGATGGTACCACTCATCGGAGTTTTAGCTACCTTGCAACCATCCATGCCAAATTTATTTAGTATCTCCTTTATGTATTTATCTTGGTTGATGAAGATCCCTTCCTTGGATTGTTTGATTTGTAGACTGAGAAAGAACTTGAGCTCTCCCATCATGCTCATTTCAAATGCCCTAGTCATACACTTAGCAAAATCCTCACAAAGAGACTCATTAGTAGCACCAAAGATAATATCATCAACATAGATTTGAACAATTAATGTATCATACTTGTGTTTTTTAATAAATAATGTAATGTCCACCTTTCCCTTTTCACAATCATTTTGCAAGAGAAATGAACTAAATCTTTCATACCAAACTCTTGGAGCTTATTTCAATCCACACAAGGCTTTGTTCAATTTGAAAACATGGTTTAGAAAATAATGAGACTCAAAACTAGGAGGTATAGACTTCCTCCTCTATAATGCCATTCAAAAAAGCACTTTTCACATCCATTTGAAAAAGTTTAAAATTCATGACATGCAAATTCTAAGAGAATCTTAATGGTCTCTAATCTTACTACGGGGGCAAAGGTTTCATCATAATCTATGTCTTCCTCTTGGTTGTATCTCGTAGCAACCTATCTAGCTTTGTTTCTAATAATGAAACCTCGTTCTTCTAACTTGTTCCTTAACACCCACTTACAACCTATAATTGGGTGTTCTTTAGGCCTAAGTACAAGTTCTCTTACCTTGTTTCTCTCAAATTGGTTGAGTTCTTCTTGCATAGCAAGTACCCAACTCTCATCATCAAGAGTCTCATCAATTGATTTTAGCTCAAGTTGAGAAACAAATTTAAGATTATTATCTAAATGATGAAGTTGAGATCTAGACCCTTAGATGTATCACCAATGATCAAGTCTTTGGGGTGATACTTGAAAAATCTCTAATCTTTAGGTAGATTTTGGCTTGGCTTTACTTGTTGTTGATAATGTTGGTCTTATGAATCTTCTTCTTTTTTATCTTTATCAACTCTTCTTGTAGAATCATCCAATTCCTGCTATTCAAGATCACCTACAAGATCATCAACGAAAATACCTTTCACCATCTCAAGTTTACTAGATTCATCAAAAACAACATTCATAGACTTTTCAACTACCATTGAACTTTTGTTAAAGACTCTATATACTTTGCTTGTAATGGAATAACCTAAGAAGATTCTTTCATTGGTCTTGGAATCAAATTTTCAAATGTTATCCTTGGTGTTCAAAATATAACACTTACATCCAAATACTCTTAGGTACGATATCTTGGGTTGTCTACCATTCCAAAGCTCATATGAGGTTTTATTGAGAATTGGTCTTTTAAAAACTCTATTTGCAATATAACATGCAGTGTTAATGGCTTCAAACCAAAAGTAATTTGGTAGAGAATTTGAGCATTGTTCTTACCATTTCCACTAATGTTCTATTTTCTCTCTACAACACCATTTCGTTGTGGTGTTCTAGGAGCTGAAAAATTATGAAAAACTTCATTCTCTAAGCAATAATTTTCAAAAGACTCATTTTGAAATTCCTTTCCATGGTCACTTCTAATAGAAGATATGAAGTAACCTTTTTTACTTTGAACCCTTTATGCAAAGCTTTTAAAAGCATCAAATGAATCATTCTTATGAGCTAAAAAGGATACCTAAATAAACCTAGAATAGTTATCTATAAGGACTAGTGCATAGTATTTTCCACCTAGGCTAGCACTCCTAGTGGGTCCTATCAAGTCCATATGGAGAAGTTAAAGAGGTCTAGTTGAACTTACAACATTTTTGGCTTTGTGAGAGGCATGGTGTTGCTTCCCCATTTGGCAATGGACCACATGTCTTGTCTTTGGAGAAATTAAGCTTTAGAAGTCTTTCCACTAGCTTTCCTTTAGATAGGCTTTGAAGAAGATCCATGTTTGTATGTCCAAGCCTTTTATGCCACAACCAAGCTTCATTGTTCATAGACATAAGACACTTAAAAGATTAGTTAGCCAAATTGTCCAAGTCAATTGAGTAGGTATTGCCTTTTTTCTCACCCTTGAAAATAGCCTCATCATCCACTAAAGTGGTGACTCGGCATTCCCTATGATCAAAGGTGACTTTGTTACCTTTGTCACACAATTGACTTACACTTAACAAATTATGTTGTAAGCAACTAACTAAAAGAACATTATCAATTAAAGAGCACCCATTCTTACTAATGGTTCCAATGCTAATTATCTTACTCTTGGCATTGTTACCAAATGTGACATCTCTACCTTCTTTTTCTTTCAATGTTATGAATATTCTTCTATTTCCTGTCATGTGTTTGGAACATCCACTATCCACATGTCAATTGCTTGATTTGGTGGTTGTCACATTCCCCAACACAATAATAGCAAGTTACCTTTTCTTAGGTACCTAAGCATACTCAGGTCCTGGGGGGTTAGAAGATGAAGGGTCCTCTAATTTGAGGTGAGCCTTCCTAATATAGCAATGAATATTAATGTGTTTAAATCTCATGCAATAATGGCATTGGAGTTTAGACTTAGGAGTCTTTCTCCTATGCATAAATTTAGTATGAGTAGGAGGCCTTCTCAAACCTTGGTCATGTGAATGCATGCATGAACACGTATGATGAGTAGGAGTAGAAAATTTTTTATAAGAATGACCATGCTTTTTATTGTACATATAGGCATAGTTAACTCTTTGAGTTTTGGCTCTAGAGCTTGGGAGAGCCTTCCTTTTGCCCTTAGGCTTCGGAGGCTTAGTGCTAGGAGCACTTTTCTTCCTAATTACCTCAATGCTTGATGTTTGAGGTTCTGAAGATCTAA
>CATIWR010050155.1:0-19602 GCA_949677035.1 Omphalea diandra | reverse complement strand
GGTAAGTGATTTAGATGTTTCGTGGTTTGTTGACATAGCAAATTTCTTGGCAGGTGAAGTTCTATCAAAAGGAATGTCTCATCATCAAAAGAGAAAATGCTCTTCAGATTTGAAGAATTACTTTTGAGAGGACCCCTTACTTGTTCAAAATTTGTGCGGATTAAATTATGAGAAGATGTGTCCCAACTTTGGAAGGATGAAAAATCTTAGAGCAATGCCATGCTGGACCTGCTGGAGGGCATTATAGTGCGAATAGGACAACCCAAAAAGTCTACAAATCAGGTTTTTATTGGCCAACTATTTATAAGGATGCCCAAAGGTATGTAGAGTAATGTGATAATTGCCAACACTTAGGTAATATCTCTCACCATGATGAAATGTCTCAAAACTATATTTTGGTATGTGAAATATTTGATATTTGGGGTATTAACTTCATGGGCCCCTTCCCAACTTCATTTGGAAATAAATACATCCTAGTTGCTATAAATTATGTTTCTAAGTGGGTCGAAGCACAAGTTTTGCCCACAAATGATGCTAGGGTTGTAGTTAAGTTCCTTAAGAAGCTTTTCTCAAGTTTTGGTGCACCTAAGTGATAGGGGTACTCATTTTTGTAATGTGCAATTCGAAAAGGTGCTTAAAAAGTATAGTATTACACATAGGGTCGCAACCCCATATCACCATCAAACAAGCAGTCAAGTTGAGGTAGCTAATAGTGATCTCAAACTGATTCTTGAAAAGACGGTTGTACAATCTAGGAAAGATTGGTCCTTTGAGTTAGACGACGCTCTTTGGGCTTATAGAACACCTATTGGTACTACGCCATATAGGCTAGTTTATGGAAAAACATGTCATCTGCTTTTAGAACTTGAGCATAAAGCATATTGGGTTATAAAACTTTTTAATTTTAATCTTGACCTTGCAGGCGAGAAGCAAAAATATCAAGTAAATGAACTCGAGGAATGACGATTAATGGCATATGAGAACTCCAAATTGTATAAGGAGAGGGCCAAAAAGTATTACGATAAGAGGATTCGTCAATCCAAGTAGTTCAATGAAGGAGATAAAGTACTTCTTTATAACTCTCGCCTCAAATTATTCCCGGGTCAGCTCAAATCTAGATGGTCCGGACCGTTCACCATCAAACAAATTTTCCCTTACGGTACAGTCAAGGTAACTCATCCTGAAAAAGGTACGTTTAACGTGAATGATTATCATTTGAAGCTCTATCTTTGAGGTGAATTCGATGAGAAAATAGTTTATGAGAAGTTAGACATTTTCAATTTTTGAGTGAATTGCTCAAAACTCAGTAAAAAAAAAAAAACCAAAATGTGTGCGGTTAGGACCACACATGTTGTCCCGTATATAAAAAAATATATATATTATTTGATAATTTTATTTATTTATTTTTTACTTTCTTCAGATATATATATTTAATAATCATAATAAATAAATAAATAAATAAAACACAATTCTCCTATTTTGTACACTGCTCCTCAAATCCAAACTCCTCCATTCCCGACTTACTATCCACTGTCTCCACCACTTGCCCCTTGAGATTCTAAGAAAGTTTCCTAATTCTTTTATTCTTTTTCTTTTTGCTTTTTTAACGTGTTATTTATTTGTTTTGTCGTGCTGAAAACTTCTCATCCACATTAAGGACAATGTGTCTTAAGTGTGGGGTAGAGTTTGTATTGTTTGATAATTTTATTTTTATTTGTTTTTTTCTTTTTCCTATTTTAGTCTACATTCTTCATTTATATATATTAATTTTTTTATGTTTTATTTACTTTATTATGTGAATAACTCATTATTTACTTAGTAGTTCTCTAATTTTCATCTTAACTTGTTAAAAAAATATCTAGTTATGCATTGGATTCACTTTCTTAATTTGCAAATCTTGCTTTCTACCATAGATATTTAATTATCACTATCTTTAAAGAAAAATCTTAAGGTTTGGAAGTTTACAAATTTTTTTTAAAAAATTAAAATTCATTTTTTTTATACTATAAAGAAAGGTTTGAGCCTTTTTTCCTTATAATGTGCTTAATTTTGTGAATTATTTGTTGAATGAGTCCTCAAATAGTGCTAGAGTCTCTAAAAATTGATTTGTTATCGTTTTGAGACCACATTGTCAAATACAAGTATAAAAATGATTAAGACAATTTAGAATTAACCACTTATTCTTTTTTTCTTTCTTTATCTACCATTTTATCTATTTAGTGAGTCTCATTGAGCCTATAAGAACCCTATTTTTTTTTATTATAATCCCATGTTTAGCTAGTCAATGAAGCCTAGTCCCTTAAAATATTAAATTGATCATGTTTGCTTTGGGATGGGATTTGGTTTCTATAATCACAAGGGGTTGTTTCATGAAATTAGTAGAAACTCTTAAGTGTGTGATTGAGTGTTTTATTGTTTGGAGTGGGAATGAGAGAATGTTATTTGGTTAATTACTTGATTTTTGAATTGTTACCTTGAGTAATTTTATAATAACTATTCTTTCTTCCTCTCAAAAAGAAAAGAAAAAAAATAAGTAAAAAAAATAATATAAAAAAAGAAAAAAAAGTTCAAAAAAATAAAAGAGGAAGAAGAATATGTATTTCTTTATCAAGACAATTCAATTATATTTTGTAAAAAATATCAAGTAAGAGCTTAGAATTTCTATTGTTTTTAAGGTCCATGAGAGTGAGATTATGTTTTGGCGTGAAATTTGTTCTTTATTGAGAGATCATATGAGTTTCATTTGAGAGAGTTTTTAGTAAGCATGATTAATTATTTTATAGTCTACTGGCCTAAAAACACCTACCCTCTACCAATGCCTCATTACAACCAAAAGAAAGACCTTTTGATTTGTGCTTGTATTTGAATTTAAGTGGTGGATATGTGATTTATTTTCAAGCTTATGTAGACTTTTAGACTATTTGTTGGATGATGAGAACATATACTAACCTTTAAAACTTGAAATGAGGGGTACGTTGTATGAAACTTGATAAATGAATTTGTTTTTCTTTTTTGGGATTTGTGAATGGATAATCTTTGATGCATTTGATTTAGGGGTAATTATGATTAAATAAGAATGATAGAGCACAATTTTTGCAAGTTTGAGAATTGATAAAATTTTCACATAACTCAGTTAATTCGATTTGTTACGATGCCAATGAAGGAATGAAATGTGCTTGTGAGTCAATTCTGTTAGTTTTTATATGTTTTGTGCTTAGTGTTTTTCTTGTTTTGTTTCTTTTGTTCGTGTCTTTTTCCATTAGCTTAGTATTTTTGCTTAGAGACAAATAAAATGTTAAATGTGAGGGAATTTGATAGTTCTTTATTTTTAAGTATTTTTAGGGCTAGTTATATTGTTAATTGAGTCTAATTTGAAAAAAAATACCAGATAATGTCTCACTTTTGGCTTGTATTTTGTAATTTTATAGGAAATTTTGGAAATTAAAGCTTATTGAGAGTTTTATGGGTGGAGTTGTACAGTTTTTAATGTTCAGGGATCAAACAAAAATTTAGCAATTAGGGACCATTTTTGATATTTTTCAGACAAAATTTGCGTTCAATCTTCATTCAAATTAGGAAGAGTCTATGCAAAAGAGAAAGAGTTCATATTTCACCGAGTTCTATTCAAAATAGGAGAATTTATCATTAGTTTTTTTTCTTAATTGGTGAATGATTCCTAATTATTCTTATTTTGAAGGGGAATAAGATATTATAAATAGAGAAGAAAGTATTTGTTTTGGGATATAATATTTTATGGAGAGAGTTTTTGTTTATTTTATTTTTCTAGAGAGAAGTCTTTTGTTTTATTTTTCTTTTTTTAGAGAAGAATCTGTCCACAAGGGGAAATTATTAGTCATTCATCAAACTTAAAAAGAATTGAAGAATACAAGAGTTTTATCATAAAAACTTTTCTATTTTATTTTCTTTTTATTTTGATGTTGGTTAGTAATTTAATTATGAACTAAATTAGTTAGACACTTAGGTATTATGAACCCTAATATAAGTTTTGAATTGTGATTTTTTAGATAATACAAAATTTTCATTATTTTCTGAAATTTAATTGTGTTTGCTCTTTATTTTCTTGAATGTTATATTCATAATATTGATTCTTGCCTTATAATTCTTTAAATTTAGATTGAGAATCAAGTTATTAAATAGATTTAGTACAATTGAAATGAGTTGCATGTACCCTTAGAGATATGATAACATAAATCTTCTGGATTAGGGTTAAAGCTAATAGTGAAATTCAAAGAACTATAATGCAATTTTAGGGATTTTAATTAAGAAGAGATTCTAATTAATCAACCTGAAATTAGATGTTAATGATATTGAGAAGGAATTTAACATTCTAAAGGGATTTCCACGGTTTCATAAATATTGAACTAGATTGTATTGTTGAAAAATTAATTTATTCAAAGTCCTAGGGTGATTAAATACTTAAGTGTCATTTATCATATTGGTCACATTTTTTTCACTCTCTAGTTCAGATTTCCATTATTCTAGTTTGTTGAATTAATTTATTTTAATTTTTAATTAGTTAATTGATTCATTTAAATTTACTAGTTAAATAATAGAAGAAAAACTAATACTAGTGCTTTTAGTCATTGAAGGATTGACACTTGATGCTTCTACGCTATACTATATTCGATAGGTGCACTTGCCTATTCAATATATAAGTATTGGTCTCGGATCAGATCAGTCACTTTATAGTTTTATAATTTTATTTTACTATAAATTATAGGTTATATTAATTTTATTTTATATGTATAAATTAATTATTACAAAAATTTGAAAATATAATTTAAATTTTTCTAAAAATATAAAATTAATTAATTAATAATTTATTATCATATATAAAAGAATATAAAAAATTTAAATGAGCTTTAGATTAAATCAAAAATATTATATAAATATATTTAAAAACATTAATAAATCAAGCTTATATATATTCATTTTTATTTCATTTGTCAATCTTTAATTTTTTTTTAAGTTCATTCATAAACTCATAAAAAAGAGGGAGCTTTTATGAAGTTTTCTCATGTAGTATCCACCGAGTCTAACTTTTGGCTTGCAAACCCTAATTCCAAACGGTCTCCAAAAGAACAAAATTTTCATCTCCGCTTCTGTCTGCACACAACACGCAGAAAAAAGATGCTGAGGCAATACATGAGGAAGAACCCATCTCTCCTTCTTCGCTTCCACAGTCCATCTGTATGTTACTGCACTTTACCATACTAACCCTCCTTGGAATTCTTAATTTACATCTTGTGAGTATTGTGTTATTTGCAGAGACAGCTCCATAGCAGAAACAGGAAGGCAATGGAGTTCATAGCAAAGGGGTGGAGTGCCGTGAAAGAAGTGGACCGAGTCATTGATTATTGCGAACTCAACGATAGCCGCCTCATCCCTCTCCTCAGGGTATTATGATCATAGCTATTTGAGGTTCAGTTGAAATGAATTGTATTAGGTTGCTAAATGGTTTAAGGTAGGCTAGGAGAGGGAACCCTTTTTTTTTCCTTATAGTTCATTATATTTAATGAATAGAAGTAGTTTCTTTTTCTGGGTCAATGTAAAGGCTACAACTTCAATGAAAAAATTTGAACCTTTTTTTTTTTTTTTTACATGAAAATTTCTTCTCCAGTTTGTCCATATTTTTGGTATTGGAAGTAGTAAAGAATGTTGTATTAGGTTGTGAAATGACTATGATAGGAGAGAAAACCAATTTGGATTTTCTATTTAGAATTCATTTGATTCATGGAATAGTAGTAGTTTCTTCTTCCAAGTCAATGTAAAGGCTACAACTTTAATGGAAAGTTTTGAACTTCTTTTTCCTGCTTGAAAGTTTTATGCTCCAATCCCTCTCCGCAGGGTATTATTTTATGACTATTTGAGGTTCAGTTTATTTGTTCTTGTTTTTTTATTATTAGTTGTTAAATGGCTTAAACTATGATAGGAGAGAGAACCACTTGTATTTTTTTACTTGGAATTCATGAGATTTATTGAATTGACATATTTTCTTGTTCTGGGTCAATGTAAATGTTAGAGCTTTAATGGAAACTTTGGCGATTTTTATAATGAAATTTATGCTGCAGTTTGTGCTTATTTGTGGATATTGAAAGTAGTAAAGAATATTTTATTAGGTTATGAACTCTTTTGGATTTTCTCCTGGGAATTCATGAGATTCATGGAATAGGAGTAGAGTTTGTTTTTCTGGGTCAATGTAAAGGTTAACACTTTAATGTAAATTTTTGTAATTTTTTAGAATGAAATATATGCTGAGTTTGTGCTTATTTTTGTGTCTCGAAAGTAGCAAAGAATGTTTTATTAGGGTGTAAAATGACAAGATAGGAGAGCAAATTCATTTGGATTTTCTGCTTGGAATTCATGAGATTCATGGAATTGGAGTAGAGTTGTTTTTCTGAGTCAAAGTAAATGTTAGGATTTTGGTGGAAATTTTAGTGCTTTTCTTCAAACGAAATTTATGCTGCAGTCTGTGCTTGTTTCCAGGTATTGAAGGTAGAGTCCTCTTAAAATCCATTCATATTGAGCATCTTTTCTCTTTACTGTTTTATTTTTTATTTTTTACTCATTGTATGTGTTCGATGTCAGACTGCAAAGGAGAATTTTGAGTTGGCTCTGGAGGCTGATAACTCAAATACCCATGCTAGGTATTGGTTGTCCAAATTGCATTTGAAGTATCATGTTCCTGGGGCTTGTAAAGCTGTGTGAGTTAAATTTCTTTGCTTTTTATTTTGCTTTCTCCTTTTTATCTTGTGCTTGTGATTATGGTAGGTGAATGAAGACATTGTCACTGCATTACACTATTGTGTTAGAATGGTTTGAGATATTGATGAACAATTTGATTATTAATCTTTTTTTCCTCTATTGATAAGTGTACTCAGTAAAGGAATTTGGGTTAGTTCAGTTCCAAATTGGATATTCTGTCTGCTGTTAGGTGGAGCTTTTAGATATGGAGATCAATTAAGGATGGTAGGTGCCTTTGGCTTGTTTGCTCTGCCGATACCTTTCTGCATCAAAAAGTCAATTTTGAAAAATAACTTGATGCTTCTTACTGCCATCCATTTTGTTAGTCAATTTTGACAATTTCAGTGTCATGTTATTTTCTTATGCTTCTAACATTTGTGTGGATCAATCTTATGTATTTAGTTCAGCAACGTCACTTTTTACTTGCTGGCTACGTTTATCTCCTGTCATATTGTGTGCAATATTGATGCTCTCTTTCTTTTTTTTGACACAGTGGAGCTGCTTTATTAGTAGAAGCCGCAGATATGGGTGATCCAGATGCGCAATATGAATTAGGTTGCCGTCTGAGAGTTGAGGTTGGGACAATATCAGAAAGAGATTGAGTGGTTTGTTTGTCAAATTGTGAGCAAAAATCTGTCAAATTTTCCTGTTAGCTTGTTGCATATGCGTCTACAATTTTAGCTGTTTTAATGCTCTAAAGTAATACAGATATAAGGAAAAGTGTGCTAGACTTTAACTTAATTAGAAGCGTACTTTTGGCAGTAAGGGCAAAGTTATTATACCGAGATCACTTTGTAAGTGAAGTTTTTGTAATGTTATTGATCTAGATGACAATCTTTTAGAATAAACAATGTTATTTATACTTGTATAATGCCATATAATTGCTGGGATTGCCATCCCATCACAAGACAATAATTTTGTTTTAATTTAGTTCTTAAACTTGGTTGCACATGCTGTCAAACCCAGGTCAACCTCAAGTAGTTGGAATAAGGTACTCTTAGGGGATTGATTCAGTACCTATGAATTGAATCTGTTTCATGTCCTCTTGTTAAAACTTATAGTTCAGTGGTACTGGATCCAAATTCACACTGATGAGTTTCAAAGCTTGATATATGTGCATCGCCTATAATATTATATTGTAGTTCCTTAAGCCCTGAATGCCATTTAACACTACTCTGTGATTCTTTTATTTTATTTTATTTTATTTTTTTTTGTTGGACAGAATGATTATGTCCAATCAGATCAACAAGCTTTCTATTATTTGGAGAAGGCCGTTGACCAGGTATCTTTCCCTAAAGCATGTATGATGCTTGTGTGATGTCTTATGACTATAGCCTTATTCCAGCCATTGCATGTTTTAGTTGCATCCAGGTGCTCTTTACCTTCTCGGTGCTGTATATCTGACAGGGGATTGCGTGAAGAAAGATGTTGCTTCAGCTTTATGGTGTTTTCATAGGGCATCGGAGAAGGTAATGAAAGTGTTCTATATGCTAAATAAATCGAAACAGTTGGTTATCAATTTTTTGGGTCCCCCTGGGGGGGGAGGATTCTTACTGTTAGTAATGCATTTTAAACCCAGTAAGACATTCTCAGCTTTTCCAAGTAAATTTTTTGGATGCTGTTCAAGTGTCAAGTTGGTTTCAGAGAGTTTTTAGTGAACATTTGTGCATAAACAACTCAATTTTAGCGTACATGAGGTTGGTATTGCACAAAAGTTGATTCGGGCTTACAAAATCACTACAGAAATTTATTATGAACTTTTGTGGGACTTCAGGTGTTCTTGGATTAGTCAGCAGTGACAAGCTACAAACGCCTTGGAAATGAAAAAGTATACATCATTGTTTCTAAGGATATAGGTTTTGATGGTTTTTGAGTTTTTTTTTTTTTTTTAATGAAAGATGATAAACCATTGGAAAGAAATTCTGGATGAAATGATTCCACTGATTCACAAGTCTTGTTCGGAAATTAGGTTATAAGGTTTGAAAGTGCAAAATGGAAGACCACTACATACCTATGAAGACTGACGGATCAACTTTTGATGATGTTTCTGTCAACTTGTGTAGCCTCTCCTCTTGTGTCTCGGTAGTTGTGCTTAACCCGACAAGCATTTTGATGGTGTTCATTCTCCCATGGAGGAGAGAGAGAGAGAGAAAAAAAAAATCTTGTGATCTCAAGACTGGCTTTAATATTATCTAGGTAGACGACCCATTGCCACCTAACTGGGCGTTTTGACTTCGAGTACTTTCTGCTGAAGTAGGCTTTATATCTACAATCTCATTGTTACTGCATCAACTTCATGCAATTCTCTGCTTTTATTGCTATTTTTATGCAGGGGCATGCGGCTGCAGCTGTAGCATATGGATCTCTCCTTCTGAGAGGTTGGTTGGTTCCATTAAGGTTTATATTGAACGTTTCTTCTTCTGAAAATTATAGAATTGTATTCAAGATAGTGTATCTGTGCAAAATAGAATATACAAGAAGCACTTAATTCTGATTTGGTCATTCCTCAATGTTGCACATCTCAGGTGCTCAAGTCCCAGAATCACTAATAAAATTCAAATTGAAGAGAGGTTCCTCTGCCCAGAAAGCAAAAAATTATGGAACTGCTATGATAAATCCAATAGAGATGGCAAAGGAACAGTTCCAGGTTGCAGCGAAAGCAGGATGTGATCTTGGATTAAAATGGTTGCAAAGACTTGAGGAGGAAGAGAAACGCCTGCTTACTGAGAGCAGCTCTGTAGATCTCTCACAAAGCTAAATTGGTATGCTCCTCAAGTTATCTATTAGGACTCAGCACTCAACAAAGATAGAAAAATCCTACATCCTACTGGTGCATTTACTATATGATTTTTGAAATTACTTTGGGATCTGTAATGTGACTAGGGACCATTAGAGCTAAAGGAGAATAAACAGGAATTCTCTTTAAAGAGTCTTCCTTTTTAGTTGCATATTATTTTCTACTAGGATAGTGTCTATATAATAAGGCTCTCTTGTAGATTTATTGCAACATACTATATGTCAGAATTTCTCTCAAGTTCGACTTGATTATAATACTTAATTTGATGAATTACTTGAGCTCAAATCGGTTCTGACTTCGCTAATAATATCAAAACTTTTAACAATCTAAAAATCCAAATTTGAATAAACTCAGATGAGCTCAAAATCAAAATTAACTTGATTTAACTTAGTTATTTATATAAATATATTGGATTATAAAGAGAAAAATAATAAGATGATAGAAAGTTAAAGTTTTGTGAAATTCTAGTGTTTTGGTATTTGAATTTCACTTACTTACTTGAGAAACTTCAACTTGAGTCGGGAAATTTTTTTTGAGTCAATTTGATATAATTCATGAGTTTCTTCAGTTTACGTCTCCATTCTTGAAGAAATTAGCCTTGGGATTTCATCCTTAATGGCAATTTTTTGTGCATAATTAGGGAAATTTGATTTCTCAGAATATCACCATAGTTACTGCTGAATATAAAACACTTAAAAATTGAAATTGGAATACTATTTTCTTTTGAAATAAACATTGTAAAAAACCCTTAAAAAATGATTAAGGCTTAAGCTGAATGTGCCAGAATGGAACGTCCGGCCTTGGCGTTAAGCTGTCAAATTGGTACCATTTGGTCCATTTCGGCACTATTTCGCTGCAGCTTGGCATTTGCAGCCATGACTGTGACATGAATCATTTTAAATCCACTCCTAATCGTAACCAGAAACCATTAGCCTACCTCATGGATAACCTGACAGACAGCGGCTGTCTCCAAAGCTTGCATGTCTCTGATTCTTTGCTTTTTCTTGTATTTCCAATCCCAAAAGCCCTCCAAGTCTACATGGATGAACCCAGAAACGTAATCGTGACAATTTTTTTATAAGTGGTGATGAACCCAAAATTTTCTGTGGAGAGGGCTATTGGTGGTCTTACAATATGGATTTAGGATAGGACAGAGGTTTGCCACGAAAAGTTCTTGTTAGGTTTGATTTCGATGAAAGGCGGTGGGTTGAATGCAATGGCTAGGGAGGTTATGCATTATTTCTTGCCACCTGGGAGCCATTATTGTGGTATGATCAGTGTTTTCAGAACTGGATCGGATTTGTCATTCAATCGATAAAATCAATAATCGGTCCGATATCACTTGAATAGCAAATGGGCCAAGCCCAAACACCATATAAGGCCCAATTCAGCCCTACACACCAATCCATAAAGTCAGCGCGACCCACTAGCAAGGAAATAGCTAACTCGCTCAACTCGGCTATTTGAAATGGCTTGGCTCACTAGGAAGCCACGCAAGCCTAGCCTAACAATAACAACTAATCACTCTCAACAATAATTGCCAACTGCTCTGAACAGTAACTACTAACCCCGTCTATATAAAGGGCTCATGTATCTCTCGTAGATTTGAAGATTCTTTACACACTTCACTCTTACAAAACGAATTGACTTAAGCATCGGAGTAGGCTCTTGGTTTGAAATCGGGCCTTTCCTAACTCTGATCGTCATGTAAGTTACGCAACCGAACTGAACCAAACCTTCTTGTTTGAAAGGATCTGACGGAGCCAATCTCCTTAGATATGAGTCGAATATCATTGGTGCGATGAGCATGGACCTCCTACAGGGTACCCTCCGAGCTTTACTTATGGCTTCTTCCAACAACCCTAAAACTCCTCAAACTAAGTGCCAATACCATATCTTAGAAAAGCACTCCCACTTGAGAACTCCCCTCTTCCGCCCCTCCTGCAGAAGCTGAATATCGAGCATCTGCCTCCACAAAAACACCAACAAATGACCCTCAAGCCACTAACATGCTTGCGGCTGCCTATGAAGACTTCATGGCCATACTGAAACGCCTCAAGCAAGCTCTGTTGCAAAGAGAGCCTCAGTCTTCCCCAACAGCCTTAGCCATCGAACAAAGGCAAGCTTTACCCCAACCTGCCATACCCAGGCTTGGGGGGAACTCAGTGCCAACATAGTATAAAAGCAGACGCTCAAAAACATACAATGATGTGAGGGAATCTTCATATAGGCCGCTAGAAAGCCGAGCCATATAGATAACGAGTACTTGTTGGGATGAGGATGTCTTGCAAAAGAAGGTCATGGAAGCCATCAAACAAACTTAGGGCAAAGAGCATTTTGCCCTCAACTACCACACCTATGACCATAAACCTCTAGCCCTAGAGGTAAGAGCTGAGCCCATACCTCATAAATTCAAATTGTCGCCAATGGACAACTATGATGGCACAATTGATCCTAGAAGCCACCTATATAAGTTTCAGTCCATAATGGAGTTGTATAACTACTCAAACACTTAACTATGCAAAATCTTTCCCACCACCCTAGAGGGAGTAGCTAAGGACTAATACCATGATGAGGCCCACAGCTCCATTCACAGTTTTGCTCAGCTAAGCTAGTGTTTTACGGCCAGATTCATATCAGGCATCCCACAAATCAAAATTTCTTCAAATTTTCATGAAGAGCTTACAAAAGAAAGAGAGTCTCTACGGGTCTATATAGCAAAATTCAACAAGATGGTCATACAGATAAGCAACCTTAATCATGAGGTGGCAATAAATGCCATGATTCAGAATTGTAAAAATCCATCATTGTTTGACTCCCTCAGTATGGACCCACCGAAGATCTTCTACGAGCTAATGGAAAAAAGCAAATAGGTTCGTCAGTCTGGATGACAACTTAAGAACCTACTCTCACGGCTCATATAAGAATAAAAAAGAAAGGTGTCGAGCCAAAGCTAGGGGTGACAAGGGCTAGGCCATGCAGAGAAGGCAATGCTCAAGTCCTAGTGATTCTAATAGGAGTACAACTTGGTATTATACACCTCTCACGACAAGTAGAGGAGAAGTTTTTCATTGGATTGAAAGATTGGGCAAAAGAATCCAATTCCCTCGGCCATTAAAACGCTCGACCACTAGAAATAAAGATAAGTACTGCAATTTTCACCGAGACAATAGGCATGACACAGAGGAATATTAGGATCTAAAGAATGAAATTGAAAGGCTGGTCCAGCAGAGCAAGCTCAACCAATTCAAAAAATGGGCGGCTCCTAAAGATGACAAATGAGAGCCCAAATGAAAGGGTGAACACAAAGATAAGAAACCTAACACCTGGTAATATATAGGAGTCATTAAAGTTATCACAGGGGGAATTACAAGAAGTGATAGCTTTACCTCTCGAAAGAGGCAAGATCACGAAATATACTCAATGAACAACAGAGAAAGCCAAGTCAATCAATGTTTTGCCCTATTACATTCTTAGTAGCTGACAATGATAAAGAGCTAAGCACCCCACATGCAGATGCCTTGGTCGTTCAGGGTAAAAAAGAAAACTACCTGGTCAAGCCCATCTTGGTAGATGATGGTAGTTTGGTGAACATGATTGCCCTCCAAACCTTTAAGGCACTCAGCCAACTTAAAAAGCTTTGCCCTATCCAGACTCCTCTGACTGGCTTAGGGGGAACAGGAGTAGAAGTGATGGGCTCCTTCAAATTAAACATGGAGCTGAGGGACATAGAGATTACTAAGAAGTTCAATGTTGTATGGATGATTGTAGATATCCTATAATGCCATCATTGGCAGGCCCATCCTCTATGATACAATGGCTTGTACTTGCATCAGGTACTTAACCATGAAGATCCCAACCGAACGAGAGTAGTAATCATTAAAAGAGATCAAAAAGTGGTTAAGGAAACTTACATGGCGATCCTTAAGGAAGTAAACCACACAACATCTTTAGAGCTGATGGACTTAATCCCATAAGACACATATGAAAACGTCGAGCCAACAACCAAGTTGAAACCCCTCTTAGTAGGGCAAAACTGAGCTCTGTGCATTAGAACCGAGCTAACTGAACCTATCAAAAAGGATATTGCCTTGGCACTGATGGAAACATTGGGAATCTTTGCCTAGTGTCCTTCAAACATCATAATGATTGACTCATTGGTCATAGTGTATAAACTCAACATTAACAATTCAACCAAACCTGTTAAGAAAAAGAGAAGAAACCATGCACCCGAACTCCAAAAGGCAATTGTCGATGAGGTGTGTAAGTTGTTACATGATGGGTTTATAAAGGAAGTGCAATACCCAAACTAGCTAGCCAATGTGTGCTGATAAAAAAGCCTAATGTGAAGTGAAAGATGTGTGTGGATTTCATCAACCTCAATCAAGCATGCTTGAAAGATAGTTACCTCCTGCCTAACATTGACTAGTTGGTAGATTCCACTGTAAGATATGAGCTCTACAGCTTTATAGACGCCTTGACAAGATACCATCAAATTTGGATGAATTGTGTTAGATGAAGAAAAAACCAACTTTGTCACACATCATGGCACCTACTGCTATAAGGTCATGTCCTTTGGCCTAAAAAACCTAGGGGCTACTTACCAATGGTTGGTGAACCACATGTTGAAAGACAAGATCGATAAAACTGTAGAGGTATATTTGATGATATGATAGTGAAGAGTCGTTGAGTCAAAGACCATTCAAATGACTTGAGAGAAGTCTTCAAAATTTTCAACTAGTAGAACATGAAGCTCAACTTAGAGAAATGCGTCTTCGAGGTCCGAGCAAGTAATTTCCTGGGGTTTATGATCTCCCAAAGCAGAATAAAGGCTAATTTTGAGATAATTCAGGCAATTATAGACATGCAACCACCTCGAACCATCAATGAAATATAAAAACTCAATGGGAAAGTGATAGCTTTAGGGAGATTTATATCCTCTTCAGCTTGGCGTCACCTGCCTTTCTACAAAAAAACTCAAAGATCTGAAAAAGTTTAAGTGGGATGAAGAGTGCCAAAAGGCTTTTGAAGACCTAAAGAGCTTCCTCGGCTCGCCTCCGCTACTTAACTGCTCCCAGTAGGCTCCTAGCAAGATAAGCCATTATTCATGTACTTGGTAGTGACAAAAGAAACTGTAACCTCAATACTAGTACAAAAAGAAAATTATAAGTAGAAGCTGAAGTACTACACCAGTAGGGTTCTAAAAAAAGTCGAGCTAAACTACCTTTTACTAGAAAAATTGGCAAATGCACTAGTTAGTTCAACAACAAAACTGAGACACTACTTCCAAGCACACATGTTCATGGCTCGAATAGATCAACCCTCGTAGAAAGTCTTACAAAAGGTAGAAACCTCTAGGAGAGTGGCTGAGTGGCCAGTCAGACTACATGAGTTCGATATCAAATTGGAACCGAAGTAGACAATAAAAACTTAGGCTCTGGCAGACTTTGTAGCCAAACTCATAGGAGTAGAATTAAAACCATAGCATGGCGGTAAGAAGGAAGAATGGAAATTACATGTAGATGAGACCTCAGGTGCTGAAGAAGCAAGGGCAAGAATAGTCTTATAAGGCTCCCACAAAATTACCATCAAATATGCAGTGAGGCTGAAATTCTAAGCCACCAACAATGCTATAGAGTATGAGGCCCTGATCACAGGACTTCAACTAGCTAAAGAAGTTTGAGCTAAAAACATCTCCATCTATAGTGATTCTAGACTAGTGGTTCAACAACTCCTCAGCCGGTACACCATCAGAGACACCACTATGGCCAAATATTTCAAGCATGCTAAGTACCTCCTAGCAGAAATATAGGGCAAAGGGGAAAACTGGAAGATTAAGCAAATCCCACGTGACGGTAATGAACAAGCACCACTGGCTAAGTTAGCAGCCTCTCCTTAAGTTGTCCTATTAGAGGGGACACTGGTCGAAGAAAGGATACAGTCGAACCACCTTTAAGCATTGCACATTACCATCATAGCATAAGAGGACAACTAGATGAGTATGCTAATCAAGTACTTAAAATATGGGTAGTTACCAACAGAACTAAAGGAAGTTTGAGCCATTATATACCAAGTAGCCAACTTTTCTAAGAAAGATGGAGTCTTGCACAAAAGATCCTACAACAAACCTTGGCTCAGATGCATCTTCTTTGAATAGGGGGATTATATGTTAAGAGAGATCCATTAAGGCATATGCGGAGCCCATGAAGTAGCCACAATGTTGGCTCAAAAAGTCATTATGTTCGGCTATTTCTGGCCCTCTATGGTCAAAGATGCTAAGCAACTAGTATAGAAGTGCAATGCTTACCAAAGACATAATAACATCCCTCAACAACCAGCAGCGGACTAATAGCCCATTGGCTCGATGTGGCTATTCTCTTAGTGGGGAATTGACATCCTTGGGCCTTTCCCTCAAACTCCAGGGCAAAATATATTTGTGGGAGTTGTCATCGACCATTTCACTAAATGGCCCAAAATTGAGGCCCTAGCCACTATCACCTCGGCAAGAATATTGGACTTTCTCATAAAGAGCATAATCTACCAGTTTGACATCCCCAAAATTCTCATAGTTGACAATGGGAAGCAATTTCACAATAACCACTTCAGATCTTATTGTGTTGAGCTAGCCATTGACCTTTGGTTCACCTCAGTGGCCCATCCACAAACTAATTGTATGACTGAGGTAACTAACAAAACTATCTTCCAGGGACTCAAAAGAAGATTTGAGGATGCTAAAGGCAATTGGGTAGAGCAACTCAACCATATCCTTTAGGCTTTCCAAGCCATCCTAAGAACCGCAACAGGACAAACGTCATTCTCTCTAACGTACAACACAGAAGTACTGATACCTGTGAAGATTGGACTCCCATCATATAAAGTCCTCCACAATCAACTTGAGCATAGTGATGAAGAGCTACACTTCTATTTAGATCTTTTGACTAGCAAAAGGGAAGAGGTTGCAATCCAAATAGGAGCATACTAGCAGAAGGCCGCTCGGTTCCATAAAAGAAGAGTTAAAGCCTGAGCTCTCAAGTAAAGGGACCTCATACTAAGAAGAATCGATAAAGCTAGGGGAGATGTAGGGGTGAGCAAGCTTAGCGCCAATTGGGAGGGGCCCTATAGAATCCTCAAAGCAATCGAACCAACAACATACAAGTTAGAGACCAGGGAAGGCAAGCCTATCCCCCACACATGGAACATCAAAGCTTTGAGAAGATACTTCATTTAATCAGGTCTTGTGGCTAATGTAATATGACTCGAGCTATACCTCAATCGCACAACATGTAGCAAAGATTAATAAAGAGTTACCAGTTTTCTCTCCATCCTTCGAGTAAATATATTCTCCATCAAATAAAGCATGTATCGAGCTAATTTATCTCAGACATCGTGAAAAGAAGAAAATCAAATAAAACATGTATTGAGCTAATTTATCTTGTACATCGTAAGAAGAAGAAAACCAATTAAAACATGTATCTAGCTAATTTACCTCATGCATGGCAATAAAAGAAAAATTTATGAATAGCACATAACATGTGTCAAACTAATCTACCTCATACATAGTAACAAAAAGAATAAGGCAACATGATTCGAGTTGACTCACCTTACATATCTTCAATCCAAACAACTTAAAAAGTAAACTAGCTCAGCTCCCCTACCAATTTACTATGATAGGCTTGACTCGATCTACTCTAATGCTTTCAAGCTCAAACTAATCTATAAGTTGGGTAATGCAATTATTTATTTCAATTACTTTACAAACATTTAACCAATTTTATCATGTTTTTGATTGATTATTAATAGTTAGTGCAAACATTCAAGAGAATGAGGTAAATGAAAGAAAATAACACAATGAGAGAGAGAAATAAATTTTCATTAATGGGAAAATTTTGGGTACAACCTAAAATGACAAACTCTTGTTACAAAAGTCTATATCCTACTTCATCAGTTCGTCTGTAACACCTCTAGTTACATCTTCGCCCTTCTCCTCCTCTTCATCATCCTCCTTGGTTGGCATTACAACAACTACAAAGAGATTAAAGTCTGCCACAAAGTCAAAATCCTGACATAGGAACATCTTCACCAACTACCTCCTAATCAAAGCATTGTAGTTTAGACAAACTCAAGCCACCTCTCTTAGCGCGAGTCCCCTAGCTTCTTCCTATTTCTTCTTCCAGAGCCCGACCTCTTGCCCCAGTTTAGGCATTAAGGCGAACGCCATCTCTAGCTCGGCTACTCTGTCACACAACACAACCACCTCACCCTCAATGACAAAAAGCTTCTCCATGGTATAAGAGATCAGTTGAGCCCTTTGTTAAGCTTGCTTCAAGGTGTCTTGATACTACTTACGTAGAGCATCAACAACATCCCAACCCTTTATCAGTTGCTCTTCTAACTCAACAAAGTTTTGTACCTCCTTGTCTGAAGCCTTAAGGCGTTGCTCTAAAATAGCACCAGCTGCGAAAACTACAGCGTATTGTGAAAATTTTAAAAATTATACTATTTTTTTCAAAATTTAAATTTTAAAATAGTTTTTATTACTTTATTATACTAGTTTTCAATATTTTATCATATTGTTTTTTTCTAATTTTTAAAATGTTTTTAAGTACTATTTATATATTTAGAATATTATATATATTTTTTAATTTTTTAAATATTTTTCAAAAAAATTTAAAAATATATGGTTAAACATGACCAATTGAACTAATCGAACCGAAAATCGACTAGCTGACTTGTTCGAACTCCAGTCCGATTTTAAACATATTGGGTATGATCAATATTGAAACTAGAGAAAATGTCAACTGTGAGATTGTAATGAACTTGTCTCCTCTATGGTTATTGTGCGAATGTTTGATAAATATAAATGATTAGTGTTTTAATTTAAAAATTAGCATAGTTATAAAATATGTTCAAAGCTAATTTTTTTAGCATTTAAATATAAAAATTGGTGTTTACTTTTTTCTTTAGTATTAATCTTAGTATTTTATATAAAATTAAGTAAAATATAATATAATTATCTTTTGGTGTCATTTTACAATATAATTATATTCAACACTAAATTATCCATTGATTACTTATAGTTAAACAGTGATCACTATTAACTATTAATAGCAAAATATTGACTATCCATTGTTATCACTAAATTAACAGACTCTTCATTAATTTAGTAACATTGTGTTTGGATTGAAAGTTTATAAATGAATAGAATGGAAGATGTTAGTTTATAAAATAATTTTATGTTTGGATAGGTGGGATTGAAGTGGAATGGACTGATTTCAAAGTGTGACACCCCAATTAATAATCATTAAAATTTTTCTCTTATCTATCCATTGTCATTAAAAGACATGGTTACAAATTTTTTTTTTCACTATGTCTCTTGTTCACAATATAGTAACTATTTACAACAAAGTATACATGGCTAAATCAACTAAAATACTAATAGAGTGCATACTGACCCAACCTCTCTTAGATTGCTAGACAACAACTTCGAAATGTAACTGGACGCAGTCTTTAATGTGCTCTTCCTGAAATAAGATTTCATGCAAAATAATGAGCTTGCATATTTAGTAAGTAAATGCATAATGATACTTCAATCGCAAATAACATAACAACATTTAAACATAAATAACTCATCATCATATCCATGTACGAAATAAAGAGTTTTTCCTCTTAAATGTCACATAGGCTATCACAAGTTATTGCCACAAATGACATAACAATATTTAAACATAAATAACTCATCATCATATCCATGTACGAAATAAAGAGTTTTTCCTCTTAAATGTCACATAGGCTATCACAGGTTATTGCCGCAAATAACATAACAACATTTAAACATAAATAACTCATCATCATATCCATGTACGAAATAAAGAGTTTTTCCTCTTAAATGCCACATGAGCTGTCAAAAGTTATTATCACACATGCTATCATAAATTGCTGCGACATAGGCTATAGATATCACTGCCACAAAGACTTTCATTTTTAGTTGCCACATAGGCTATTAATATTTTATTTGCCACACAGACTATAGATATCATTGT